>JACXGJ010008261.1:0-27779 GCA_016801105.1 Esox niger | reverse complement strand
CACCTATGAAGCCAATTTTATGCAGTTGGTACTCCACCCATGAAGTAAATGACATGTAGTTGGTACTTCACCTATGAAGCCAATTTTATGCAGTTGGTACTCCACCCATGAAGTAAATGACATGTAGTTGGTACTTCACCTATGAAGCCAATGTTATGCAGTTGGTACTCCACCCATGAAGTAAATGATATGTAGTTGGTACTCCACCCATGAAGTAAATGACACGTAGTTGGTACTCCACCCATGAAGTAAATGACATGTAGTTGGTCAATGATATGAAATAATTTCAATAGCCAGAGTTGAATGCCATTGTTTTAAACTGAACCACTATTCGGAGAAAGACAAATATGACCCCAGATTAACTCAGGCAGTTTCAACCTAAATCTACAGGCTGCAACACTTAAAACACTCCTCCCCTTTTCCTTCTACTTCCCTTCAGATTATCCTCCATCATTCTCAACTGCCTTCCTTCCATTTAGGTAGAAATGGGGTAAATCAACCCACCCCATCCAGATCACAACATGTCCTGACACTAAGACCGCAAACCTCCAGATGCCAAAACAATTCAACATTACAATGTACTGGTTTACCACATCTTCCTTGAATCGCATATGAAATAGGAGTTCTGGATGCAAAGAATAATGACAAATAAAATGACTGTCATTCCAAAAGCATTTGTTTTAGACTGAACATCTTTCCATTCAGAATAACAACAGGTTTTGTCATGCTGTTGGCTCAAGGATTAGAACCTTTCGTAAACTGGCCCAACGCTCATCACCATTAGGCTACCCTGTCATCCCATATCTGGCACTCAGTACCAACAGATACAAGACCTGGTGTTCAGTACAGATAGATACAAGACCTGGTGTTCAGTACAGATAGATACAAGACCTGGTGTTCAGTACAAATAGATAATTGACCTGGTGTTCAACAGAGACATGTGCTAGACCAGGTGTTGAAAACGTTGGTGGTTCTTTCATTAACAAGGACAGCAGACTGTATGCATAGTGTATTCTATATTATAAACTGGCTAGTTTGAATCCAGAATGTTGATTGGCTGTTAGCAATGGTATATGAGATTGTATACCACAGGTATGACATCACATACATTTTTACTGCTCTAATTGCATTAGTAACAGATTCATAACAGTAATAAGGCATCTCAAGGGCTGGTGGCATATTTCCAATATACCATGGCGAAACGCTGTGTCCAGGCACTCTGCAACACGTTGTCCGTATGCTGTGGAATATTGGCCATATACCACACTGCCTCATTGCTTAAATATATTAGATGCATTCATTAACCCAAAGAGACCAAGCTGCTAAGGTGCCTATGAATGACAGTATTTTAGTCCTATCATGGGTAAACCATACAAAGACAGCACAACGGAGATCACTGACAGCTAAGCTAACACGTGAAGCAGACCGCTGGAATCACATCACAGCCATTAGTCTCTGAGCTCCACTCTGCAGCGCTAGCTGCTCCGCTCAACATCTGTGGTTCTGCTAATTAGCCATACAAAGCCACACATCACTAAGTTTGTGCAGCAAGCCCTGACGACGTGGAACACTCTGGAGGGGAGCCATGACAATGGGATTTAGAAAAGCTGTACCCGAGCACAATAATAAAAAGAAAGAAACTACTTTATTGTCCACAAACATTTATTTGGGGACTTGGATTCCTGGTATAGGCCAGAGTGTCAGAAAAGCACAGAATAATGTATCAGTGTGCCATTATGACGACTGAGGGCTGATGGGCATTTTAACAGGTTTAACATGGACTCCACTAAAACTCCCCAAATCTCTAAATCACCTTCAGGATAACTAAAGTGAAGCTTGGAGGTGAGATGAAGAAAGAAAGTACGAAAATAATTCATATCAAGAAAGGAGAGGGGGAGATGTAAGGTGGCATAAAAAGAGAACATGTTTGGGAGATAACTGAACAGTGATAGCAAGAGCGAGAAAGAACACGAGAAAAAAGATCACCCTTGGTCAGGGACAAAGCTGATCATCAATAAAAAATGTCCTCTGTGTGAGATACCTTTGCAGGCCAGCTGAGCGAAGTGAACACATTGCCATGCTGAGAGCCCCATGCAGCCGTGAAAATCGTGTGAGAGAGACAGAACAGGGGGAGAGAGGGTGACACACCACACAGATGAAGAGAGAGAGAACAGGGAGAGAGAGAATGGAAGTCATGAATCTCCCACAACACACAGGGTCATGACAGCAGGTAAAATGTCCAAACTGTTTCTGAGTGTGAAGAGCAGAGATATAAATGCAGGTGGATGGCTGACCAACCACTGTCTGAGACACTCCAGCTCCTAAATCTAACCTGCTGTCTCTCACATTGTAGAGACACTCTGCATAATGACAAAGGATCATAGCTATCTGTGCAGTGGAGAGAGTGAGAGAGGGAGAGTGCGTGTGTGCGCGCATGTGTGTGTGAGTTTTTGTGAAAGAGTAAGAAATGAAGCCAGTGTGGAGGGTGAAGAGAGGCAGAAAGAGAGATAGACTGACGTTGTATTCTTTGGCCAGTAAAGCTCTGAAACAGACAGCAGGTAGGTAATGTTATAGTGGAGATGTGTTTTGACATGTAGGAGGGCTGGGCATGGATCTCTCAAACACCACAGTGACTACAATAACACAGTGACTAAACAAGAAATTTGAAAACACAACACAGTGCCAAAACTAACAAAATGACTATGCCAACATTGTGACCATGCAAAAACGGTGACAAAAACTAAAAGAACACCACACAGTGCCAACACTAACACAGTGACTAAACTAAAACAGTGACTGCTAACACAGTGATTACACTAATGCAGTGACCACGCTAAAACTGTGTCAAAAACCAAAAGGGTAAAAACACTACGCAGTGCCAAAACTAACACTGTGACCACGCTAACACAGTGACAACACTAACGCAGTGAATTTACTAAAACTGAAAAGAGAACAGAGTGCCAACACTACCACAGTGACCACGCTAACACAGTGACCACGCTAACAAAGTGATCACGGTAACACTGTGATCATGCTATCACTGTGACCACGCTAACACAGTAATGACTCTAAAACAGTGACAAAACTAACAGTGTTTACACTAACACAATAATGACACTAACACAGTGATGACAGTCACATATTGATGACACGAACACAGTGACAACGCTAACACTGCGACAACACTAACACATTGACGACAATATCACAATGAAAACACTAACACAGTGATGACACTAACACAGTGACAACACTAACTCTGACTACACTAACACATTTACTACATTAACACAATGACAACACTAACACTGTGACTACACAAACACATTTACAACACTAACAGAGTGATGACACTAACACAGTGACAACACTAACACTGTGACTACACTAATACATTAACTACACTAACACAGTGACAACACTAACACTGTGACTACGCTAACACTTTTACTACACTAACACAATGACAAAACTAACTCTGTCTACACTAACACATTTACTACACTAACACAATGGCAACACTAACACTGTGACTACAATAACACATTTACAACAATAACAGAGTGATGACACTAACACAGTGACAACACTAACACTGTGACTACACTAACACATTTACTACACTAACACAGTGATGACACTAACACAGTGACAACACTAACACTGTGACTACACTAACACATTTACTACACTAACACAGTGATGACACTAACACGGTGAGGACACTAACACTGTGACTACACTAACACTGTGACTACACTAACACAGTGACAACACTAACACTGTGACTACACTAGAACATTTACAACACTATCACAGTGACAACACTAACACTGTGACTACACTAACACATTTGCTACACTAACACAGTGATGACACTAACACAGTGACAACACTAACACTGTGACTACACTAACACAGTGATGACACTAACACAGTGACAACACTAACACTGTGACTACACTAACACAGTGATTACACTAACACAGTGACAACACTAACACTGTGACTACACTAACACATTTGCAACACTAACACAGTGATGAAACCTGCACTCATTATCCCTCATCTCCTGATTCCCTACATCTAATTCATCATAATCTTTCTCTCATTTTAATTCTCTCTTCTCTCTTCAGAACTCATATCTCCTCTCTTCCCAACGTTCTCTTCTCGCTTTCCTATCTTTCCAACTCTTTCCTCTCTTCCCAATTCTCTCCACTCTTCCCAACTGACTCCGCTCTCTCTACCCCTCTCCTCTCCCCCCTTCTCCTATATTCACAAGGGTAAAGAGACATTTCACGTCTAATTGATGCCAAAGATGGTTGTATAAATCCAGCTAATGAGTGCTGTGATCACACTGGCGTGACAACCCTGAGATAGGAAGCTGGTTGAGCTCCATGGCTGAGCTCAAGGAGAGGCTGGGCTCCTCAGTTATCACCCTGTCACCAGGTGAGGGCTGCTTGGTAAGACTGAGGATAGCAAGGATGGAGAAATGGTAGCCGTAGGGTCTGGGAAATACAGAAAACGGGGGAGAATGAGGTGAGAGCTGAGGAGATTGGGATAGTTTGGGGAAGTGTTAAACCACAAGCTTACCAACTATTATTTACACATTGCTTATTTACATATGATTTCAAAATTCATCTTTATAGATTATTATGTATGTACAGATAACTAATTTTAAGATTCTTATCCATATACTCTTAAATTCTGTACATTAATAAACCTACTGGACGGAACCCGTCAAGTTATGCGAGACACAACCAGTTGTGGTTTGTATGAGGATCAGCTAATACAGTGCTTAAGGCAGAAGGAACTTCTGTGAGACTGAGACAACACCTGCTTTTTGAAGTGTTGAAACACACTGGGATCTTTAAACACTGGACTAAATCCCTCCAATTGACTATAACGTCAGCATAATTATATCAAAAGACTCCCACCTACAGACAATTACTCCAAATCACCTGGTATGAACACACAAGACACAAACAGTCCCAAAACCCCAAACAATCGACCAAGAAGAGTACCCAGACATATAACCTTTGTACCAAAAACGTTCAGACGGTGAAACGGAATACCTTAACTCAATACAGTTCAGACACGGTAAATATAACAAATGCTTTTCATCAAGACAGTCACATGATATATTCCTCCCAGTGCCTGTGAATTCAAGTAGCCTATTGTGATCCAACAATCGGTTCAACCTGCTTTCCACCAACCCCGGCTGAATGAAGAAATGGTCCCCACTCCATCCTGACACTTCTAAGTGTCTTGTGACGACGTGTGGATGTCATCCCCACACACTCTGTCCTTAGAAGCACAGGCCTTGTCTGTCTCTCTCTTCTCTCTGGATACCTCTCATTCCTAACCTCTTTGTCTCAATCTAAATGTCTGGTATACAGAAGGATGCTCTACTTGTCTACTGTAAGCACACACAGCTCATAACACACCACACACACACACACACACACATACACACACACACACACATTATAAGACAGCCAATATCACTCATTAACAGACACTATAACACACCACACACAATCTATAATACGCTATAACACACCACACACTATAATTAACTATAAACCACAGCACACACTATAATAAACTAAAACATATCCCAAACACTTTATAATACAGTATAACACACCACACACACACTATAAAACATTATAACACACCACACACACACACACACACACACACACACACACACACACACACACACACACTGTAATACACTATAACACCCCACACATACTCTACAATACACTGTAATACACCACACACATCCTACAATAGACTATAACACACCACAAGACTGCTCACTGACTGAAAGGCAGCAGTAAGCCACTGAGTCGTGTCACTATCCTTCACTCACCTGTGCGATCTCATACAGTAGTTTGTAGTGTTCCTCTCGTTTCTGTAAAGTGCACAGATTGCAGCCCATTCTAGTCGTCGTGGCAACGCCGAGCGTCAAATGGTCCCTGAGCGAGCGCGGCAGAAGAGTGCGGACAGGGAATCACCCTCCAGACCGATGTGGCCGTTCTCATCGGTCACTCCGTAGCGAGCATCTCACACACACCGCTCACATTTGTAAACACACACGCTCATAGAAAGCGAGACAGGCAGGCACAGCGCTCTGGCATGGTAGACAAGCTCTGATGTCAGCACGGTAATGGGTTCTGCCAGAGGAGGAGCAGTAGTGGCTTCAGAATCCACCGGAGCCTCTATCCTCACTCTCTCTCTCTCTTTATCTCTCGCACACACACACGCGCCGCACGCTGGAGTTGTGACTCCTGCTCTCGTGCTCACAGGGAAAGACACTCCCCCTTTTCCCCGTTCCGTCTTAGCCTCGGTGCATGAATGCCCCGATAGCGGCTCATGAATAATGAGGTATGCTGGGCTTATATACATGAGGGGGGTGTGGCTGGGGGGAGGAGCTAGCATAGTGGGAGAGGCTTGTGACACCCAGTGTGTTGGCTCATTAAGATGGAAGGATAGATGGAAGGTAATGCGTGTGAGCAGTACCTTGGAGGATTCACACTGCATACACACACACACCGAGAGAGAGAGAGAGAGAGAGAGAGAGAGAGAGAGGAAGAGAGAGAAAGACAGAGAAGAGAGAGACAGAGAGAGGAAGAGAGAGATATGGATAAAAGAGATAGGTGTATATTTAGAGAGACAGAGGGATATATAAACATAGAGAATATATATATATAAAGAGAGAGAGAGGGGGGATATAAAGAGAGAAGGAATTTAGAGAGAGGGAGATAGAGAAATGGGGATATATAAAGAGGGGGGATATAGAACAAGGATGATATATAGAGAGAGGGATTTAGAGAGGCGATAGAGAAGGGGTGACACAGAGAATGGGGGATATTTAGAGGGACAAATAGAGGGGGGATTTGGACAGGATATAGAGAAGTTCATATTTGGTCCGATTTGAAACCAATAAAAAAAGAAAAGGTCAAAACAAACAACTTGACAACTATGACATCATGAAAGATGAAGCCACTATCTGATTAAGGTACTATCATGTGTGTGTGTGTGTGTGTGTCTGTGTGTGTGTGCGTGTGTAAAGACAGCAGCATGTAATTCATGTTAGCTGAGCATAATATGGAGATAAGACTGAGTCAACAGAGGTCTGAATGAATATTTACCTCAGACTGTCCAGCCTGAGTCACACTGAACAGCACATCATGACCTGTCTGGTAGACACGAATGGTGTTTGTTGTCCAGCAATATAAAGGCCTCCAGACTGATTGAGCAAATGTGGCAAAGGGAGTATGTTTAACATACACACGAGTACCCGGTCATTCGTTATGTATATAGCACATGTTGTCTTACAGTACAGGTTAAACATGTGGCCACCGTATGAAAATGGAGCATCCGAAACTCCGGCTGCCGACACCGCAGGCAGGTGTTTCTATAATGGCTCCCCAAAACAAATTGGTTATCGGGGATGTGGGGGGGACACTTGAAGAAGATGGATAAAGGGCCGGTTCTCTCAAACCGGGATAATTACAAGACAATAGACTCTGGCACCGGTATCAGCCACCAAAGACAGTCCGCTGACAGGAAGCTGGCTAACGAGCCATAATTGTTAACAAATTGAGCCTCCTTGCTGTCACTGCAGTGGTGTGTGTGTGTGTGTGTGTGTGTGTATGTGTGTGTGTACGTGTGTGTGTGTGGGGATTAAAGTGCAGTGCTCACCATCAGCTGGCTACTGGGTAGTCTACCCTCTGGGACTCCCTGATCCCATTTTCCTGGGCTTTAATTTTGACTCCAGCCTGGAGGTTTGCCAAACAGCCACCTATATCTTCATCACCACAGACAACCATAAGACTACAATTAATACCATACCACCCATCACCCCTCCTCCAATCACGCAACACCACGCACACCTTCTCCTCCCTCAAACCCAAACAGCACTACCATGAACAACATCCTGAAGAGTCAGGGGGGAGAAAATGAGAAAAAGGCCGAGCGTGAGAGAATGAGCGGTAGAGAGACAGAGAGAGAGAATGCTTGCAGCAGTCTTTTTGCGGTTGCCAGGCAATTCCAAATCCAGAAATTGCTGTTCACCTAAGTGTGAATTTGACATCCTAGGGGCGTTCTTTAAGAGAGGGAGCAAAGAGTTGGTGTGGGCGGGGCTGGGAAGGGTAGTGGGGCGGGGTTATTCTGTTTGGCACAGAGGACTTGAGACTGGTGCCCACATCAGATCGGACCAGCTGATACAATGACGGGAAATTAGGGTGTGAAAAGGAAGAGACACTGTAATATTGAGACAAGCTTGGCAGACTGAACAGAAAAGACTGGGGTTTCACAAGTCAATGGTATTGAGAGTTGAGAGAAGTGAGAGATGGCAGAAGTGAACAATGGTAAGTGTGAATAATATTTAATTTTCTCTAAATGGAAAAGCAAGATTAGATCAAATTTCTTTGGTAGGGCACATGGTTACCACAGCCAAGGTGACAAACTGACATTTTCAGTTTGGTCAAATGTTTATTACCGAACCAGTGCTTTTGATCTGATGGTTGGTGCAAGCTCAGCCTCCTGTCAGACAACCATCAGACATAAATAGCTTTTTGAGCGTGGAATTACCGTGCCAACTTCACCATGACAATGTCAAAAGTGTGTTTGTGGATTTCTACTGGAAGACACGTTCTACCTATCTTCATAGTTAAACATATTTGTCCACTTGCTGAATATGTACTTATGCATAGATGTAGCTGGTAAAATCCTAAAGATCATCTCCAGTAGAGCCTTTCCCAGGATCCTTGGCTGGCTGTATGATGAGGTCAGTGAAAAGCAGGTGTTTAGACACCCATCAATACAATGACCTCTGCCTGCTTTTAGTGCTGGTCTACATTATATAAGATGTAGAATGGTCAGTGTGTTCCCACAGCCGTATATTCAGCCAACAGTCTTGTCCGAACCCTCAGTTCTGGTGCTGTGATTGCTCTCTTAGGAGGACTTGTGATGAGGTTGGCGCACTATAATAAGCGATCAGTTCTCCAGCATTCAAGGCTGGGGTTACAAATTCAGGCACTTCTAGATGGGACAACATTAATGTGGGACAGCATCTACCTGAAACAGCGTCTCTATTACCATCTACAAACAAACAAGCTAATATGCCGTTGCTCATGCAGGCTTGTCAGGCTGATTGTCCTCCTCCGATGTCCTCCTCCAGTGTCTCCTGGCGTCCTGGAGTCGTTAATCAAGGCACCTGCCCTTTGCCTCCCCAACTAGTATAGAAGGCTCCTTCATCGTGTTCCCGGTCCAGGTTAATGAGTAACACATGCCAGGGCATGGTAAAGCCATTGGTTCTCCTGTGATGGCCCTATTCCTACGCCGAAGGTTTCTTCAATTCCATTTCTGACAAACTGATATTTGAGCCTGGCCTCTCACCTAGAGAGCTAACCTTCAGACGACTGTGTCATTCCACTATAATATGGCTTGGGTGCACACACACACACACACACACACACACACTCTCACACACACACCCACACACACTCAGACACTCACACACACACACACACAGAGACACACATATAGAGGCAGGTCCTCTGTCACACACCTATACTAGTGACACAGTTTTTTATTTCTATTTGAACAAAACTATTTTCTACCCACTCAAGAGTTGTCAGATACTGTTGTTATAGACCCATTCAATGGCATGGTTCACTGGACCGGCCGGCGGCGTTTCTATAGCAAGATACCTGGCAGTATTCACATGTTCCTCCAGCCTGCGAACAGCAGCTGCTGGTTTTATGTTTGCAGAGAAAAACTGATGAAGCTGCAGCTAGCATTAAGAAAATATGAACTGATAATTAGACGCAGGGCAAAAGAATGAATGCAGTTTGCCGTTTCATTGCTGTTACAACAAGAATAGAAACACATGGAGTTTCTGCTAAAGTTCAACTCGGGAATGACCGCGTGGTCCATTCAACCCTGGCTGACTGCAACGACAACAGGGTCACAGGCAGGATTCACACATGCTCCTCCAGCTCCGTGTATCGACCGACAGCTGGTGGTTTGGTGGGAGAGTTCAAGCTGCAGGCAACATTTAATGTCAGGCTCCTTGGTGCCTATATGTCCTCCTCAGGAGATGCTGTGCCTCCCTACAATGTCCTCCAATAGGGATCAATGACATTAGCTCTATTATACTCAAAACTGCACTTGGTAAGCAGGTTAAATGTGTAAAAAGCATGTCATTATCAGGGTCAGCTGGGGCACAGGGAAAACAGCCTCAGACACACACACACACACACACAGACACACACACACTCAGATTCTGATTAAACCTAAATGCAGACAATTATTTGCCTCCGACAAAAAATGTGGTGCTTCTGGTAACCGTGACAACAAAAATGCAGTTATCTGATATCAGTGGGAGGTGAGATCTGCCCACCACTGGCTGTCTCACTGCAGCCCGGTGAGACACCACTGGGCCGGGTTTACACACTCAGTTCACTGGATGGGATTTCTCTTCAGGGCATCGACTTTGAAGTAGGGAACGAAATTCACATGAATGAAAGAGCCCATGGAGCCCTCAGACACGATGCAAATGCAACGTGTGTGTGTGTGTGTGAGACAGGCAAACCTCAGATGTAAAGCGTACTGCTCAGATGCCATAGCAGTGCACCGGCCCAACCTCGGGGACCGCGGACGTGGTCTAATTTAATTACAATGAAACGACACTCTTTTATGAATGAATCATGGACAGACACACTTCGTTACCTGCTGTGACCGTCACGACGGCTGTGCTTCTCTACAGCACATGGTCACAGACCGGGGGGGGGCTTCCAGTGTTTTCTCACATCGTATCTGGGGGGCCGACCAAAATGTTTCTCAATGAAAATAAATGATTAAAGAGGCTTGAATCAATAACTTATGTCAATAACCACCGTTTTAAATGGCTCAAAGATATGTGTCTTCATTGGTTGCATTTCAGGAAATCTAATTAAAAGGCAGCACAGATCTTTTAGGTTGATCTATATTTTGTGTGAATCACCATGTCTTTAAATCTGTTCAGGAAAAGGAACAGTGCAATCTGACCTCATGTATAGCTTCTATTCTCCATTCAGATATTTTTTAGACGGTTTCTATCTAAACACCTACATTAACAGAGCCTAAGCGGAGACATAGATATATAAGGTTATCTGTATGGAAATACTGTAGCTGAGAAAGGTCATTCTTTTGTTTTATTAATATAGGAAATTGAATGTGATTACTGTAGTATTTATGAGATAACGGTAGTATTTATGTGATATAAATCATATAGATTATTGTCAATTTAGTAAATAAATTATAGTAAAATGTTTGTTTCCTATGTTAACTTATTACATTCTTTCTATTATCTCTGCATTGTGACAAGATATATATCAGCAAATTTATACAATAAAATTTGCAAAGGCCCTCACAAGACTTTGAATTCAATTAAAATGTCCTCACTCAAACCAGGACATACCCAAAAGTAAGAGTCACCGGAAAGACTCAGTGAACACACAATCACTTTTGACTGGTTTATCATCATGTCCGACTGACAGGTCTCAATGTGTCTGTGTGTTTGTGTTTATCAGTGTATAGAAGCAGACACAATCGTTCTGTTTACCTGTCTTGTAAACCATTCAGCTAATGAGCCTCTTTAATGAAACATCAAAGAAACATCTCACACACACAACGGAAAGAATGTAATTACACTCACTTCAAAAACAGAAGAGACATTGAGAAATCAACACATACACTCTGAGAAAGAAACTCGTATCATTGGTACCAGAGTAGAATTTATACCATAATGTGAGCTGAAAGGTTGTTAGATTGAAAGCCAGAGCCAGCGAGTAAAATAAAGAGTCTCTCACACATGTCTGAGGGTCAGTCAGGAGCAACAAGAAAGAGAAGATGCAGGAATATCTGGTCAAGATGAGACAGGAAATGGAAAAGGGAAGACACGTATGTGATATATTTGTGTAAAATATGTTTGGGGCACGTTCTGGCTGGATTGAGCGAGAAGTCCTCTGAAGCATGCCAGATGCTGTGGAAATGTGTGAACGGGGGGGAAGAGCGGCACACCAGGAGGGGAAGAGCGGCACACCGGTCAGGGAAAGGGGCATGTCTCATCTGGCTACATCTGTGTCAGTCTGTCTCTCAGTCCCTGAGCCTGTCAGTCTCTATATCTATCTCTGTCCCTGTGTCAATCTCTGGGTCTGTCCGTCATGTCTGTCTCAGTCTGTGTCTGTCTGTACCTCTGTGTCGGTACCTTGGAGTGTTCCAGGCTACAATCAAACACTTTACTATAGCATACGATGAGACCTTTTCAGCCTCAGGAACATTTTGTTTAAGGCTGAAGTGTAAAAAGTGTGTGTGTGCGTGCGTGTGAGTATGTGTCTGAGTGTGTGTGTGTGTGTGTGCGTGTTTGTGGGGAACGATACTGTTGCTGACCCCGGCTGTTCTACAGCCTTACGGCATTGCTACAGTAGATACACAGGTTTCGGTGGTTTTCCGGTGTAGCGGGTTGAGCATCTCGCTAACACAATGTGTCAAAGCTCCTCCATGTGTCGAGGAGGCCATGCGCATGCCTCCACGCACACACGCACACACGCACACATCTGTGTCAACCACCAACCTCCACCTGAGTAGCACTAAAAACTTAGATCGACCCCTGACCTAAGCGGGATGACCCGGGGCGACTCACGTAACCTGTAGTAGGATGAACCCGGGGTGACCCACGTAACCTGTAGTAGGATGAACCCGGGGTGACCCACGTAACCTGTAGTAGGATGAACCCGGGGTGACCCACGTAACCTGTAGTAGGATGAACCCAGGGTGACCCACGTAACCTGTAGTAGGATGACCCCTGTGTGACCCTGGGGTGACCCACGTCACCGAGCCTGGCCGGGATAAACATTGAGGGATAAATGCAGTAGGTCGGCCTTGGACGGTCCAGTGGTTTAAGCTGCTGCCTGGGGTACACACGCACTGCCCAAGCGTGAGTTCAAATTTCAACAGAAACTCTCCTCTCTGTCTTTCATTACAATCCTAAAATGAAAAAATATATATATTTAAAAGAATAGGAATTAGGAGAAATGTCATCATACGGCCCAACAGACAGGCAGTAGTAATAAGGTGTGCCTGCTACCGATGCCTGGGACGGTGTTTGTTGGGGGATGACTAGGCTTCTGGCTGTAGATACTCTACAAGCCCGTTGTCCACCGCGTCTAATCCGTATCAATCACACCCGTCATACGGAGGTGGCCCGCGCTAGGCAGCTGTAGAAAACGGATTACCAAACCGTCCAGGATGATGCGATAACACTGGTTTCGCCGGGGAAAAGGGTATTACAAGACAAGTTACGGCCCAAGGCAGTCGAGGGCTTGTTAACAATACAGCCAAAGCCAAATTCATTTGATATCGTTCAGCCAGCCTTCTGCTTCTGTGTTCGCCGTCTCTGTCCAGGTGCCACGTTAGCGTCCTGCAGCCAATCACATCTGTCCTCCTGAGGGTTCACAGGTGACAATAGACACGAGTCATCTGGGAGAACCGAATACGCAGTCGTGGACAAAGCAGGCTGTACAGTTCACTTGTTTGTTTGTGTTTTTCCATCCAAACACAGGACAATACACAGCCTGTTAGCACATCGGTCTGTTGTCTCAAAGGAATGGGTGAAGCACAGGGTGACTGTAGTCCCTTACTCATTACTGACAACTGCCATGAGACAGTCAGACAGAGACCACGAACAGCAAGAGGCTGGGAATTGATTGGTCAATCTCCTGGCTGAGTGCCTGTCAATACTGTCAATGAGGTCCAGATGGTGGAAGAGTTTTGTTCCTCCTGAATAGAGAAAGGCAATGCAGATCTATATGAGCTATCAGCGCAAAAGAAGATGGAAGTATGTGTGTGTACAGACTGGGAAGTCATGGTGCCAATGCACAGGTCCTTTATTGTATTCGGCATTATGCTGAATGCAGCACTACAGATAAGCAGCACGTAAACCACAGAAATGTCCTGCATAAGGCTTTGAAGGGCACCTTCCCATCCAGGGGTGCCTCAAGGACAACGGGGACGGTCGCAATGTCATTCTTGTTACAAAGGGGATTCTGAGTGTGGTGGTCGTTTACCTCAGGGAATGTTGCAAAGAACACTACACCATTTTACGCTTCATAGCAAAGCTAAAAAAAACTGCTATGATAGGAGTAAAAAAAAGAAAACGTGAGTTAACCAACAACGATACATCTGCTGCTTCGTTCTCTGTCTCGACTAATCAAGAAAATGGAAATCCCAATTTGCTCTGCTCTAGACTTTTTTTTGCAATCAATCGACACACAATTCCTCACGAAAAAATGAAAACACGTTTTTATGAGCATTCAGACTCTGCCATGACACCTCAAATTGATCTAAGATGCATCCTGCATCCTTCAATCTGAGTCTCTAGAACTTGTCTGAAGTCCAGCTTTGTCAAAGTCAATTGATTGAACAAGACATAGAAAGGCACACACTGTCTATATAAGGTCCAACACATAAGGTCCAACACCACAGAGTGTTGTAAAAACAAAAACAAAATAAGTCCAAGTTCAAAATGTGTCCACTCTGCAGACATCTCAGTTGACCTTAAGAAATGAGGCATAGATCTACGTAATGTTAGAGAATGCTAAAGAATTGAAAAGTTCCCAGGAGCACAGAGGTCGCCATCATTTTGTAAGAGAAGACATTTGAAATCATCAAGGTTCTTCCTAAGTATGTCCATCCGGCCAAAGTATGTAACCAGGACTTAAGGGCTTTGGTCAGGGAGGTGACCAAGAACACATTATTTGGTCTGTGCAGACCAAAATCAACCTGGAAGACTAGTAGACTGGTCAAGATTAAGGGAAGCATGAACAGAGCAAAATACAGAGATCCTTGCAGAAAACCTGAACCAGAATGCCCAAGACCTCAGACTGGGTTGAAGATTTATCTCATAGAAAAACTCTGACCATAAGCTCGCAGATAAGATTGTATCAATGCCCTTGAGTGTGGCCCGGTCAAAGCGTGGTCTTGAGTCCAATTGAACATCTGTGGAGAGACCTGAGGATCACAGTTCACCGTCTCACCCATCCAATCTGACAGAGGTTTCATGAGATGTGCAAGAAAGAATGGGATCAGCTGACCATTCCTGCTGTGAAAAACTGGTAGAGGCATACTGATGAAGATTCAAAGGTGTTACCGCTGATATAAAGTATCAGGGAAAAATATTAAAAGGGAAAAAAATAATGAAAAACAAATAAATCATGTTTCTTTTCAATAAATTGGTCATTATGTGGTATTGTGTTAAATATCATGGCAAACAAATTAAATCATCCATTATAAGATAAGTCTAACAGAGAAAGTAAATGGGTCTGAATACGGTCAGTGTGCTTTCATTCTTGGCTTGCTGGATTGTTCCAACAATGGGTTTGCTAAATAACTGAGTACTAATGGGCTTGAATGAAGCATGCATTATTACACAGATCAGGGTTAACTTTTTTGGAAGCAAGCACATGGAACAATAAGTTCTGCCAGTAAACAGGCAGTCCACACAGCTACAACAATGGAGCTGATTTTCACTTTCCCGGTCCAGGAATTTCAACAAGGTAGGCTGTGAAACTTTGTGATTGGTTCTCCCCAGTGATCATCCTGTGTCAGGACCTCAAAGTCACAGCATGAGTGTGGCGTGTAAAAAATGACACCACCTGATTACTGCTACATTCAAGATTTCTAGGTCGGTTGCAGCAAAGAAATGTTATTGGACTGGTTGACATCCTTCTTATAACTTTTATACATTAAAAAGACTGCATAAATGTCATGACATGGTCAAATTGTCTGTTTAGGCCATGTGCAAATTGGATATCGGAGACTATTTTGGAATAGGTACTCGGATCATCACATTAATAAATAAAAGTGTTCAAGCAAAACTGGAATTCACTTTGAACTGTCAAATGAAAGGATGAGATTCTGTGAGCCTGTGTTTGTTCATTTTTACCAGCAGACTAATGCAAAAGGATAAAGCAAAGTAGCGGCATGCATTTCTGTCATCTCAATTGCTCTCCAAATTGATTTCTACAGAAGAGACAATTTTTGCCTGACCTTGGGTTGGAAAACAATTTGAAAACCCTGCTCTAGGTCTTCTCCATCCTGAGCTTAGCAAGCAAGATTGACTCATAAAAGTTATATGTCCATGGAATAGATTCAATCAAAGTTTAACATAGACATTTTTGGGGGCACTTTTTGTTTCACCTCTTAAAAAGAAAGAGTCATTTCAAGGCTATAATATCTGTGAAAGTGGCCATCCCAATGGCAATATGACATGACCTTGATTCTGAGGACTTCCAAAATAATAACTTTCTTGACTTCCCTAAGGCAGGTCTCAACAGAACTTGATTAAAAATTGAAAATCTCCAGATATAGACACATTTAATAAACAAACGCAATTTGTGTTAGTCCTGATCATTAGTGCGGAGGCAGCGTTCTCTCCTTTGCGTAATGAAACCTCTGTCCTCTGCGCACTTCCATCAGCTGCTTCCCGGCTATGAGATGACCAACCCCCGACAAGAAAGCCGTGGTCTCAGCCTGTGGACAGCTGAGCTTCAGAAGTCTCCAGACGGAACACGGAGGCCAGTTTTGCTGGTAATAATAACAGCAGTGTAGATGGATCGGCCGGCCTTGTTTTCACCACATAGAGATTAGTTTGGAATTATGATGATGATCCCCAGAAGGCAGGAATCATATTTTCACTTTATCTCTGAATAGAAAATAACAGCAGACAAAAACCCAAAAGAGAGAGGTCCAGAGAGAGACAGGAAGAGGGGGAGACGGGGAAATGAGACAGAAAGAGAAATACGGGGGGAGAGAGACGGATATAGAGACAGAATGAGAGATAAACAGAGAGAAAGAGGCGGAGAAAGAGAGAGAGAGAGAGAAGTGAAATATGCTGTGTCGTATATTATTGCTGTTGGCACTTCAATTTAAGAGATGGGATTAGACAGACTCTGGTGTGTAATGTTTCAATTGAAGCAGGCAAAACAATAGTAGTCAGCAAGTCTTAGTTGTACACAACAGACTTGTGCTGTGTTCAGATCCTTTTGCGCTTAATTGCATTTCACTAAGTGGTGGTATTTCAAGGGCTCTTTATGTATATTACACACAAGTGGTTAGCATGAGTTTTAAGAGGAAGGCGCTGTAAGGCATAAGAAATCATGCAATTGGATGAGACAAAGGTCTGAACAAAATATAACCACAAATGTCTAAACACAAAAAGAATGAGGCAAAGGTCTGAACACAAAACATAGACTAAAGGCTGATCAGAAGAAACTCCAACTGCACACTCCACTGCGTATTACCACTTCACCCTTTTTCCTTGTGTTGGAGAACTGAACAAATTGATTGTTGCATTTCTTTGGTCTTGTTAGGAAAGACAAACAACATTTCACAAGTCATTGGAACATTTGATTGCAAAGAGAGTATGAATGGATCTGAGCACTGACACAACTGAAAAAGCAGTAAAGCCAACGCCCAGCAATATTCACGCCAATCTAGGAAATCCTGATCTTACTGGTACAAAGAGAAATGTTGGTGTTTAATATTAACAGCCTGTCCGTGCAGCTAAAAATATTAGACTTGACTTTTTTCCAGAGACGAATGTGTCATTTCTGTGAAACTCTGTGATTGGTTCACCCCAGTGAACGTCCTGGGTCGTGACCTTGGAGTCACAATACCGGAGTGGAGTGTGTAAAAAAATGCAGCCGCTGGATTCGTGCTCCCTTCTTACCAAGCTGGAACCAATACATTACAGTAATGATCACCAGGTCTGCTGCAGAGAAGAAATGTATCTGCTTGGTTGCTCCCAATCCTTTCAGGTTCCTTTCATGCATAAAAAAGTCAGCATATAATTCACAACAGTCAAACTGGCAGCATTCAGGGCAGAACGGTATTAGTTCAGTGGTGCTAGTAAGCTTAAGAATATGTACATGGCTACAGTGTGTAAAATGTACTACAGCATGTGCAAGTGTTTACAGTATGTCATAGCCTAACTACGGATCCAGTACGTCAAACTAACTACAATAAGTGCATATGGATCCATTATGTCAAACTAACTACAGTAGAGGCATATGGATCCAGTAGGGCATATACGTAGAAACCAGGGCTGTACCCGACTCAGAATTTTGCCAGTCGAATCGGAACTGGCCGTTCAATACAGAGATTCGACTATTCGTTCCGTACTTCATTTTTTTCATAATAGACTATGTTGTTATCAGAAAAGGAATTTGCATGCGTTTTTGTGATGATTTAGAGCACAGTAAAAAAATACACCAAGTGTAGATGTCTGGCAGATAAAAATTTCCACTGCACATATGTCAGCTGGGAAAATACCAAAATAATAAACAATTAGATTAATCAAAAATACACAAATAGTGTGACCTGTATAATCTGTCGCCAACAAAACAGTGAACCTCCGCTTGATCTTAGTATAAGTCATGAGGCTACTGAGTATTTGGTCGTGCGAGATTCTCAAGCTGCACACACCCGCAGCAACACCAGCATACAATTCCGAAATGTCGAAGGCGACGCAGACAAAAAAACAAGCGATGGTGCAACTGAGACCTGACAGACTTCAGACAACAGAATTTGAAATAACCTTCCTTACGTAGCATAACGCGTTTCAGCGTTTGATACGTTTGTACAACATATTGTAATGACCCGAGCTTTATTTCCAGCATACAAGGATGGCCACGAGAGGTGCAGGGCAGAACACACGTTTATTACTACACTCGGGCCATTGTTTTGGCCAAAGCTCATGCCACTAAACCTTATAACAGCTTCCCACACCCAGAGAGAGAACGTATAGTAGTCCACCTTTTTATAACTTTCAAAACCACGCGGGATTACCCATCATACCCCTGCCTCTCCCGTCTGTCATTAAATAATGTACCCCTGCTAACACGCATGAGACCCAGGAATAACACTATAACACCTACAACAATAACCCACAATACCGGTTCATTACAATATATTTATATCCATACATTTTGATTTGCATTATCTAATTAGGAGATATGGTTGGAAAGACTGGCTTTGACTCACAATATTAGTCAAAATATTGCACACACGCTTCAGGTTTTTCTTTGGTCGATCAGAGTTAATGCGACAAATGAGCGACTGAAACGCGTGTCTATTACATAATAACGTAGCGTAATTTGGCTACATTATTGTGCTTTGCAAAACAATTCTAAAGTAAAATTAATAAGCAAACAAGTAAATTATCTGCGCATATAATTTTCCGCAGAGCTGTCAAACGCTCTGACATCCTAGGGAAATGGACACAATTGCGTATTTGTTTAGAGGTTTCTATCATTGGCCTCAAAATCCCTTGTTCAGATTGGAAACAGATCGAAATTAAGAAGCACACGATTTTCAGTAAAGGATCTGCGACATTTAACTTTCCCCAGAGCTTCTACTCTGACATCCTTTGGAAATTGACATAACTCGCATGGTATTTGTTGAGAGGTTTCTACTGTAACATTGGCCTCAAAATCCTTTGCTCAGATTTGAAGCAGGAGTTTGGTGGGAAAACGTGCATAAAGATCGCACCACCTGACAAATTCTGCAGTGAGTTTGCGCTCCATTGCTTTAGTGGCTGCATTGTCATCCGGGCGCACTTGCAGAGGCGGCGTGTTTTCAAACAGATTATAGGCAGAGTGACGGACAACTAAGCATCTACGTTGCGCGTGTTGTTACGCATGTCATCATGCAGATTATATTTGGTGTAAGCGAGCCAGCTTGCACTGCTAAAATATTCAATATAGGCCTACATCTACGGCTTACATCTACAATAATTGAGGTACTCCTAGAACTTTAGATTTGAAAATATAAAAAGAAACGACTGCTCGATTTGAAGAGTCTCAGTCGACACCAACTGATGATTTGACTCATCGACTTTCAGGGGGCAGCCTGTGTATACATCATTTCCTATGCTCACTAGAGTATGTGTAAATGGAAGACACTTACCTGTATCATCTGAAGCCATCAGACTTTGCAAGTCAGTGTCAGAGTAGTACAAGGGAGTAGTGCAACATGGTCCCTGAGAGGTGGGGGGGTGTTTAGTGATGGGTCATAGAGTTCACAGAGTTCTGTGGGTCAGAGTTCAGCAGGGTTACAGTAGATGGAAAGAAGCTGTTCCTGGGCCTGCTGGTGCGAGAATATAGACCTGTACCACCTGCCTGATGGTAGGAGGCCTAACAGTTTGTGGCCTGGATAGGAACGGTCACTGATGATCCAGCATGCCCTGCAAGGACACCGTTTGCGCTGGAAGTCTAAGGTGGCTGGCACCAGTGATGCGCTGGGTGGTTTACACAACCCGTTACTAACTAAAGTATGGGTATGGTTTGTTATATACTAACTACATTGTGGGTATATGTGTGCGGTGTGTTATATACTAACTACATTATGGGTATATGTTTATGGTATGTTATATACTAACTACATTATGGATATATGTGTGTGGTATGTTATATACTAACTACATTATGGGTATATGGGTATGGAATGTTATATACTAACTACATTATGGGTATATGTGTATGGTATGTTATATTCTAACTACATTATGGGTATATGGGTGCGGTATGTTATATACTAACTACATTATGGCTTTATGTGTGCGGTATGTTATATACTAAATACATTATGGTTTTATGGGTGCGGTATGTTATATACTAACTACATTATGGTTTTATGGGTGCGGTATGTTATATACTAAATACATTATGGTTTTATGGGTGCGGTATGTTATATACTAACTACATTATGGGTATATGGGTATGGAATGTTATATACTAACTACATTATGGGAATATGGGTGCAGTATGTTATATACTAACTACATTATGGGTATATGGGTGCAGTATGTTATATACTAACTACATTATGGGTATATGTGTGCGGTATGTTATATACTAACTACATTATGGGTATATGGGTATGGAATGTTATATACTAACTACATTATGGGAATATGGGTGCAGTATGTTATATACTAACTACATTATGGGTATATGTGTGCGGTATGTTATATACTAACTACATTATGGGTATATGTGTGCGGTGTGTTATTTACTAACTACATTATGGGTATATGTGTATGGTATGTTAGATAATAATCACAGTATGGGTATATAGGTACAAAGGGACTGATCCTAGACTTGCTGTAGATGGTAAAACATCTCATTTACTCATTAATAGCTTTTCCAGTGTCTCCCGTGGAGCCTGTCTCTGGTCTGCTCGCACCAATTTCAGAAAGAAATTAGCAAACCATTGCTATCTTACTAGGAACAGACTTCCACATGTAGTTTATGTTCAAAATTACTTAACGCCAAAGGAAACAAAAATAATCAGGATTTTACTGCATTTAGTTTAAAAGCTGTATAAAAAGACACATTTTTTATATGACGTCTTTATGTTAATTCAATATCATCATAATGCATTTTATTTTCCAAATTATGCAGAGGCAACGTTGATTGGAGCAGCTTTGCCCAGTGGGGCCCTTACCTCCATTCACTGCCTCACACACATTTTCTATTGAATGTCAGAAGATGGAGTGCTGGGGTCTACAACTATTTCTCAGACATGGGTCACCTAGGCCCTCCACCGCTGCTGTTGCTACAGCAACCGTGCTGTTGACAGGCCATTATGATGAAGAGTTCTTTTTTTTGCCGAGGTTCATCTGCAGAATGGGTTTTCTAGCCTGTTTTGCTCAAGGCACAGCTCATATCCCGCCAGCCAAATCAATACCCCAGTGAGACACCACACCGCCTACTGGCGGGTAAGACCTACTACGACCGTGGTGGAACAATAAACCCTCAGCCTTAGATATTGCCCAGGCAGACGAATGGCTGGCCAGACCTGTATCATCCACAGTCATCTTAGTAGAATCAAATGAAATCTACATCTTTACACCATGTGCTATTCTGTTCCCTCCACTGGTCTGGGAGATGGTAACTCTTACAGATGGAACATACACACACAACCAAACAGACACATACACACACATGCACACATACGTATCCTGGGAACCGTCTTACTGTGACCCTGAAATAGGAAATGCAGGTCCTCACATTTCCACCACCACTACTTGTTTGGCCCGGTCAAACGCCATCAAGCAGACCCAGTGTTAATCAAGTATGCAGCATAGAACCCGATGTCAATCAGATGTTACAGTATATCCCACATTCCTAATCTCACCTTGCCGCATATAATTTAATGTTAAACAAATGTTGCAGTATAGAACCCAAGGTCAATCAAATGTTGAAGAATATGACGCAATGTTCATCAAATGTTGCAGCTAAGAATCCAATGTGAATCAAATGTTGCAGCATAGAACCCGATGTGAATAAAATGTTGCAGCTCAGAACCCAATGTGAATCAAATGTTGCAGCATAGAATCCAATGGGAATCAAATGCTGCAGCATAGAACCCCAAGTGAATCAAACATGTCAGTACAGATCCCCATGTCAGTGCCCATACAGAGGATCAGTGAGAACTTGCCACCTGAGGGAACAGTATGACGGGCTGGACGATGCCCTTCAAGTCTGGCTGGTAAATCCATTAAAAAATGTAAGTGATCTTGCAGCCCATCTTTTAATGGACTCCATTTCGAGGTTTCGGGTCAGCTCAACCACCGTGTGTATGTCCCTCTGGCTTCCCTGTGCATACAGCAACTGCCCCCCCACCACCACCACCACCTCCCACTGCCAAGACAATGTTACTGTTAATACACAAGAGATAAATTAACCCCCCCCATCTCACCAGGCGGTCGTCTTGGAATGGGTTCTGCTTCAGAGCACACGGCAGATTAAACCAAAGGGGAGCAATATTCACAAATCAGCCAATGGTTATGATGGAAAGGGACACACTATCCATCAATGAGCCCCAATGGTGGTGTTCCGCTCGGGGAAGGGGGCTTCCTTTAGCCCTGGTTTTCACAGCCTACAACCTGTGCTCAGAACCACCCAGCAAGCTGATAGTAAAACCAAATGTTGTCTTATAGCTGAATGAACCATATACAACAAACTAACAACATGAAACTAAATCATGAGGTCTGATATTGGTCTGTGATGGATAATCGGACTGCAGTTTCGGCTAACGATTTAAATACTATGTGAATCAAACAGCCCATTCTTCCAGCCTGTTGTCAACTGCTGGCGAGTTTAATAATAATAAAATAAACGTATACGTAGACCAGACGAGATGTGATTACTATGTTCTTAACACTGTAAAAGTTTGAGTTCACTTTTACATGACTCTCTCCACTCCTTGGATTCCCAATATCCACATTATTCACGCCAGACATTTATTTACAATGGTTTCTATTGTGTTGCTTCTGCACTACGCATATTATTGGCAACACATCCCCCTGAGACCTGCGGTGAATAACAAGCCAGCTAACAGTTAGCTTAAACTTGTTCCTGAGTCCAGAGTGTTTTCAAAGTGAAACTATATTGTTCCCTGTATGGACAGTTATGGACTGGCGTCAGCAATCCATCTGGCAGCACACTTATGAATATGACATCGGACGAGTGAAGAACAAAAGTTTGGCTATGTTGAAATGAAGGCTACAAATAGTGGTCTGCTGCCAGTGAATACAATGACAATCACCCAAACCATCTTTCATTTCCATACATTATCATTATTGTCCAATAGACATGCAGGACAATAGTCATTCACCAAGCTGTTATACAGTGTACTGGTCCATCATACAGACAACAACATGCTGTAGCTACAAAACAACCTCTACAATCTATACGCCACCACCACACAATCTCTACACCACCTCTACGCAACCACCACACAACCTCTATACAACCGCTACGCAACCACTACACAACCTCTACACAACCTCTATGCAACCACTTGACAACCGCCACATAACCTTTGTGCAGCAGCATTCCCCCGCCTCGGCGAGGCGATCCGTCTGACATCATAAACCTGCGGCTGGCTAATACTGTGTGTTTAATTCCTTGTTATGGCTCTCACCTCCTGGTGGCCCTGCCAAGACCTTCCGGGCGCAGATTTACTGTTGCCCATTTTCTGGACTAATTGCCCGGCCTCGGTGCAGAGATCAGCCTTGTCTGACAATGGGCTCAGGCAGGGAGCAGGAAGAGAAGGCATTCACTGTACCAGATACCTCACACAAACTATGAACCCCCCAAATAAACTACACAGGGTTCTACTGGGTGGTTCTGAATGGGAGCGTTAACAAATAGGCCGGAATAGTATTTACAAGAAAATACATTGGTTAGAGAAGGCCATTATGTAGCAGGCAAACTTTTTGGTTCGTTATCTGACCGTTATCTCACCTAGTCCTTATTGGGTCTTAAAATATGTGGCAACAAATATCATTACAATGATGTTGTGTATTGTTAGCCTAAAAACACCCAGCAGAGGGTTCACACTGTGAGCAATTAAAGTATAACCCTGCTTGTTTCCTTGAAACCCACTCTGTTACGTACAGTACAACACACACCCCCACTGGACCAACAATGCCCTGTCAGTAGATAAACATGAACCCAATCATCATTCAGCTGGACTGTATCTTCAGTAAAGCATAAATCAAACTGAGCTAGATAAGTAGCCAGCGGACGTTTGATAGTGTAGATCCGGAGGAGCAAGTCTCTGTATCTCCTGAAGTGATATGAATCTAATCAGCTCAGTGTGGCTCGGGCCGATTCATCTGGTCCTCATCCTCTATGGCGGGTGCCATCAGCAGAAGACAGGGAACCGAGACCCCTATCACTTCTGGCACTGAATCCCTTTTGAATGGACGGACTGGTAGTGACGTATCCAAGACGATGTCACAAAGAAACAATCTATGACAGGTCATCTTGTGTTACCATGTGAACCATGTAACGTCACAGCAACTTACGTAATGTCAGTCACCGTTTAGGAGCGGGCCAGAATCCACATCAGATCCGCTTGAGTTCCATTACCTCTGTGTCTTCTAAGTTCACTCAGTACTTAAGCAGATAACAAAGAGAATGGTCTATCTAAGAGGCAGGCAGATGAGCTCAGATCTGGCCGTTTCTGGTCCTTGTTAATAGCTTTGAATAGCTCTGTATTAAAGGCACAATCCCTTACATATTTTTTGCCAATTTGTGACCCTGCCACTTCTCTCTGTGATGATGAAAAAGTTCACAGGCGGAGCTACAGAATGTATTCGCATGAATCCACTGAGATGACAGGACTGCTGTAAACCTTTCTGACTGTAGATTGCACATTGAAAGGCCACTACAAAGCCCTGCCACTCCTCGTTCTCAGTGTTACTCTACGGGCCTCGACTGACACCCTCATCATTCAGTGCCTCCCTTGACTTTATCATTGCCAGTGACCTCTTCCATTAAGCTAATCAGCCACAATTTACCCATCACATGGAGGGAGCACTTTCCTGTGGCTATATAACCCTCCATCAACGAGCAGGATCTGCACACGTGCGCGTGTGAATGTGTGTAGCCTTCAATCAATGAGCAGGGAAAAAGGCCCATTAACACGGGACTGTCTTGGTACCTACCAGGTAGACAATAACAGGAATCCTGAGGCCAATTTGGAACCAAGGCTCGTAAATTATCAAACATACTACTCTGTGCGTGCATGTGTGTGTGTGTGTGTGTGTGTGTGTGTGAGTGTGTGTGGTCTGTACAGCTCTGTGCAAGCCTGACATTATTCTAACTAGAACCAGCAACACATCATGAATACCTTTATTCCATGCTGTGGTTTAAAAACAGACTAGATTGTTCTCTATCCAAGGCTCAGGGGACAAGGAGAGTTATATAAATCATGCTGCCAGCTATATAAAGTTTGCTGAAAGCTGTAACCTGCAAAGTGAGCGAGGAGGAAAAAACAATTTCATGTTTCATTTTACAAGAGGTGGAGAAAATCGATTGGCTGAACGTGGGCTTATTGCCAGCTTGGCTGTGGGAACAAATGAAAATTATAAGAAGATAACAAAATGCACTGGGGTTCCCGGCCCAACTCAGACACTGACTGCCTCCCAAACAGCCGGCCATAGTATACTACTTCTGTTCCCTATGTGCCCCCATTTAAAAGCGGTGCACTTCACCGTGCAGGAAAGACACTAGGGACGCGGATTCTGAGCCATAGGCATTGTTCCGTACATCGCTCTGGATATTAAATGACTAAGGCCGTGACACACACACATAGTACACAGCAAGAGCAGGTAGGAAGAAACAGAAGGCCCATCTCGACGGTAACAACAGGTCTCAGGATGGCCTCCTTTCCATGAGCGATCCACTTTTGTGCCGCGCCCGTTGTTCCGCAGCGCAAGTCGATGGGATTTTAGTCGAGCAAGTGTAAATTCTCCGCAGATTTGCCACAAACTGGATCCCGGTATCTTCGCTGTGTAGTTTGTAACTGTTTTTGTTGTCTCCCTCCTCTCCTACATTGTAAAACCTATTAATAACCTGAAGACCACTCAACCTGTGACAGTAAATCAATCTCAATGGCTCAGATCCATACAACTCCATCTTCCGTCCTGTAGCATTTCCTGTCCACTTTGTTACTCTGTCCGTCCACACCTCACCGACTCAAAGCCGAGGCTCACATTAGCGATGTCCGTGTCCCAATGTGCCACCCCGTCCCCTACGTCGTGCCCTCCTTTCAGACCACAGCCACACAGGCCCCATTTCAATGTAGTAAACAGGGTTCCAGTGGGGACGGAAGGAAGGTAATCGGTGGGTGGTGAAGCTGCTCTGCCTTGTCAGGCATCAATAACCAGAGTGGAGGCCTTTAGGTGTAATTGTGTTGTAGAGGTCAGGAGGGGGTCAGGAGGGCATTTTACCACGTCTGGCTAATGAACAAAGCAGAATACACAGACACAAACACACACACACACACACACACACACGCACGCATCACTGTGTGCCTTATTCCAATCCCAGGCCCCATTGTCCCTGCCAATCAAAACCAGGCGTAATGAATCTACAGTAGATCTCTGCCACCGGGTGACCACTGACTCCAAACACCTGGTCCCTGGGATCGATCATTCTGCCACAGGGCCAGACGAAAGAGCAACGGTTTACAATGACTACATTGGCAGGTGACTATGATTCAACTCAGGAGCAGAGTTTGTTCTTCTACACTTTTGCTTAAGAGGTATACTTCAGATAGAACGTAATGCAGTATTATATTGAATGATGCTAACATGCAAACTCACAATATTCGCCACATCATACTATGCTCAATACTCTGATTCCACTCATTTTGTGGAGAACCAAACTAAAATGAAAGAAGAGAGAGGGCTTCCCTCTGGAAACAGCCAGAGCAGGCTGTGCCAAATCAATGTCCCCACATATAAGAATATTCTCTACATCAGTCATTTATTTTCTAGAGTTTAAAGCAGGGCAGCGGCTCTCAAAAGTATGAACCCATGTTGGACTTCTCATTTTTCTGTAACAATATGTAATAAAAACCCTAATGTCAAATTGATATTAAGTTAAATTACAAACACAAAACATTTGGTTGAGCCACCTTTGGTAAAAAGTACAGCCATGAGTCTATTTGGATAAGCCTCCACCAGCTTTGCACTAAGCATTTTTTGCCCATCTTAACAAAATTTCTCAAGCATCATCAAGTTGCATGGAGACCTTTGGTGAGAAGCAATTTTAATTTCTTTCCACATATTCAGTTGGATTGAGGCTTTTGCTTTGCCTGGGCAGTATGGGGGGACAGTTTGCTGTA
Organism: Esox niger; assembly: GCA_016801105.1. Classification (NCBI taxonomy): domain Eukaryota; kingdom Metazoa; phylum Chordata; class Actinopteri; order Esociformes; family Esocidae; genus Esox; species Esox niger. The sequence continues at coordinate 14 of JACXGJ010008261.1, read as the reverse complement.
TGGGGGGACAGTCT
>JACXGJ010008260.1:0-19147 GCA_016801105.1 Esox niger | reverse complement strand
GAGTCACGTGAGCCAATATGAGAAAGCAAAGACCATAAGAGACATTATGAGATGGGTAAGAATACGGAAGACAATATGAGATGGATATGAGACCAGTAAAACAATTTGAGATGGATATGAGAGAGGAAAGGCAATAAGAGACAATATGAGACACCGAAAATCTTCTGAGACAATGTGACACCAGGTGATTCTGAGGCAAAGCCTATTGAGATCAGGATGCAGTGAGCCACAGATGCTTCCACATGAGACCTTCTGAATAGGTCAGACTGGATGTGAAACCATCGAGACAAAGAGGGACTGAAAGGATGACCAATGGATGAGATTGAGAGTTCCTTTCTACCTGTCCAACTAGGGGCGCGTCCTGTCCTATGTTCTGCCCTGACGTCTGTACTGAAGGCTGGAGGAAAAAACGAGTCAGCACTGAGAATAAAAGTGGCAAGGTGAGGAAGACATAGAAAGAGACAGCCAAACGTACGAGGGTCAGGGGTGACTTACACATTGGCCGGCGTGGGGCGGTGGAGCCAGAACTGGTAATAGATGTGGAGCTCTCCTCTTGGTCGGCTGGGAGGTGGTGAGTACGTCGGCTCAGGATGGAAGCAGGCCGCGGGATCGAGGCCGGCCGAGGCAGGGACGACCTTTTTGGGCTCTGGGAACCACCGTCCTGACACACGCGAACACACAAGCAGCCAGGCAGACACACGAACGTTTGGTTAAGTACTGCACCCACAGAAGTGCATTGAGCCGCCTTCACTTTAAGTATTCATCCCAGTCACAGATGTGGGATCAGTTGATCATTTCAGGGCCGTACGCTAACCTTACCTTGCCTATTAGCGTGTGTAGTGAGGAGGAGTCACGGGGCCCGGCTGATGATGGGCGGGGCCTATCAAACCCCGCCTCCACCAACGAGTTGTATTTAGTGTGGGAGGAGCAGGATGAGTTAGGGCGTGGGGGCAGCAGGATGGTTGTTCGAATTTTACAGGTGGGGATCTTTGTTAGTGGCGCTGACTGAGTGAAAGACAGATGAAACAATGAGGGGGAGAAAATGGGTGACATTGACAAGAGGCATTGGGAGGAATGGGGGAGCCGTGGAAGATAGAGACAGATGGGAGTGAGATTGGGAATGCGTGGTAGATACATCGTGATAGATGAGGGAGAGAAGGGTGAGAAAGATAGGTGAGAGTGATCGGGAGAGATGGAGGAGAGATGGGGAGGAATGGGGAAATGGGTTAAGATGTGAGTGGGATAAGAAACAGACAGTATGCAAACCAAACCATAGGTAAAAAAAAATGATTGAAATGGATTAAATGAACCCAAAGATAATTATGTACTGATTGTAATGTTCAAAGTACAAACATATGAACACGTATTGTCGAGTTCCTTTGGGTTCTGTTGCACGATATAACAGGCCCGGAAGGACCTGCAGTTTGTGTGTCTGTATGTGTGTGTTGGCAGCAAGTGTGGGCAGAGGATCTGAGGCAGCAAGCAATACCTAACAGACCAGCCCAGGGAGATGTGTCAGGCAGGAATTACTGTTATTATGTGGAGGAGTGGCTGGGAGTCACGATCACAGATGCTGAATAAATGTCACTGAATGATGATTACAGCTGCGTCTCCAATTACACCCTAATCTTTATAGTACACTACTTTTCAACAGGCTCCATTAGACATACGTTGCATACTGCCTCTGGATACGCATGTACTATCAATTTGACCAGCGTGGGCATTCACATGAACAGGTCAGAAGTGGTTGCTTACAAGTTGGTAAGTTGTTTCAAGTGGCCAATTTCTTTTGTTTTGTACTGACTTGATCAAGTTGACTTGACTTGAATATTACAACCTGAACTGGATTACCGTTTGAGAGTTGCTGCAGAATGCAAAGCTGAACCCTGGTCGGTTCACTGTATTCTGTCATGTTAATGAAAAAGATCAAAGCAAGTGGTCACACCGTATTTTGATGTAGTCTGCTTAACTTACTGAGGCCCGGTCACGAGACAGTCTAGCCACGCTGAGGGGCCGACGGCCTTCAGGCACGCCTGCTGTAGAGAGGAGAGATCAGAGGAGAAAGAGAGACAGAAAGAGGAACAAGGCAGGAGAGGGAGAGATATGATGAGAGAAAGAAAGGAAAAAGAAAGAGACAACAGAGGAAAAAAAGACAGAGCAAAAGAGAGGACAGTGAAGGGGGAAGAAGATTGAGGAGGCAGAGAAATAGAAAGACAGCGTGAAGTTAGACATTTACAAATATACAGGCAGTTTGAAACACAACACTTTCCTACGTTCACAACAGGGGCTGAAACATATCCCCACTCAATCCAATAAAAGATATAGCCAATAGACAGTCCTCTTTTGTAACAAATACAGAACACTTTGTCAAAGTTAATTAGCCCTAAATAGGTTACAATACTATAGAAATATACTGCATTCGTGTCTACTATGAGGGAATTCTAGCTGAAACAGAAATGTTCTGGTCACCGAGACCTTGAGAGAAAATCATAAACCAACCTCCTCCAACAATCTTGCCATATTCATTCGTATCTATGGCTTCTACTCACAACCGCTACTCCAAATGGTTTGGGGAGATTTTGAAGACATAGGCATTCGTGCCATCCTGTTTCGTTTTCTCCCAGACCGTTCTTCTAATCACAGGGGCACTACACAGTGTGATGAGACCCGGAAAGCCCAGACAATGTCTCCCACCTCCACAGGCGATGCTGGCCGATTTGCATCGCCCGTGTGGCTTCCCAACCACTTGTCAACCAGTATCAGAGTCAAGCTACTGAAGAGCTCAAAAGACTGTTTCACCACCTCAAAGGCTCTGCGGAAATCTTAAATTGAAGCAATGCAAAAATGTATGAAACATTTAGAACTGGCTCCCGGTCTAAGACACCCACAGTATAGACTTGTGGAGGACGTGAAAGAGAAAACCACAGACTTAAATATAGAGATGTATAATTGTGTCCTGTTTAATATGTCTCTATTGAAACTCTCTGGGAGTTGAGGGACCCCAGGATATGCTGCTCTAGAGGGAGGGAGGTGCCAGACTACCAGTTGCTTGCTTCACTGCAACTACAGTTGTCAAGGAAATACCTGTAACATCCTTAACTGTACCATCTACTATTGTATATGGGGAATAGGATGACATTTTGGAAATAACATTTGTAAATGCAGGGAAAACATACAGGTACTTCACACACATCACTTCACTGTTTCCTGGCAGTATAAAAGTTGCAATCATTACAAAATAAAAAGTGTTACAGATAAATCTGAAGCAGTAGCACTGAATGGCTAAACCATCTCCCAGAAAAGAAAAACAGAATGAATATGAGTTAAGGAGAGAAATTATACATAAAAAAAATCCTAATAATATCAATATACAGTGTGTACTGTATGTATGTTTATATATATATATATATATATATATATATATATATATATATATATATAAATATATATATAAACACAAGCTACATACAATACCAGTAAAGGGTTTGGCTGGTACTGTATATATATCATATGCAGTATTTTAAGACACCAAATAGTTGAGCAACTTCACCACAAGAACGGTTAATTGATAGGGTAAATGATAAAAGTATAGCATTTGTTTTTAATGTAAAAAAATGCAAAAACACTGAACATGACAAACAAATGAGACAGAATAAAAATTTATGGATGCATAAACAAAATTATTTGTACAAAGTTAACAACAGTAGAATCTTTGAACATCAGTAAAATAGAGCAAACAATAAATATTTTGTAAAAAGGAAATGCTGATGTAAAATGGCTTTATAAATGAATGTTGACTAACTGATGAAATGCAAATGTTGCAGCCACATTTCAGATGGCTAGCCTCTCTGGCTCCAGCCAGCCAAATTGTGCATCCCAAATGACACCCTATTCCATATTGAGAGCACTTCTTTTAGAGTGCTCTTTGACTCCTATAGATAGGATGCCATTTGGGATGCAGCCCTGGAGTGGTTTGTCACCTGTAGGTTTCCTCCTAGCACAGGGGTGGGGGTGGGGATGGGGTTGGGCGGGCCGAGGGTGCCTGACAGCAGTAGGCTTTAACACACTCTTCCGGGAAGGAGAAGAGCGCATCTGGGTCACCTCTTTCCTAGTCAGCTCAGTTTTCTTAATCACGGCTAAGAGGACATAGTTGAAGAGAGAAAAGGAAGGATGTACAAGCAGCATGAGAAGAAAGTCAGAAAGAGGAAGAGACATAACCAATAGAAAATGAAGGGAGCAAAAAGAGAATCAGGAAGGGGTTACAGACTTTTACACCCAGTTAGCATACAGTGGGGCAAAAAAAAAGTATTTAGTCAGCCACCAATTGTGCAAGTTCTCCCACTTAAAAAGATGAGAGGCCTGTCATTTTCATCATAGGTACACTTCAACTATGAGAGACAGAATGAGAGAGAAAAAAATCCAGAGAATCACATTGTAGGATTTTTTATGAATTTATTGGTAAATTCCTCAGTAAAATAAGTATTTGGTCACCTACAAACAAGCAAGATTTCTCGCTCTCACAGACCTGTAACTTCTTCTTTACGAGGCTCCTCTGTCCTCCACTCGTTACCTGTATAAAAGACACCTGTCCACCACCTCAAACAGCCAAACTCCACAATGGCCAAGACCAAAGAGCTGTCAAAGGACACCAGAAACAAAATTGTAGACATGCACCAGACTGGGAAGACTGAATATGCAATAGGTAAGCAGCTTGGTGTGAAGAAATCAGCTGTGGGAGCAATTATAAGAAAATGGAAGACATACAAGACCCCTGATAATCTCCCTCGATCCGGGGCTCCACGCAAGACCTCACCTCAAAATGATCACAAGAATGGTGAGCAAAAATCCCAGAACCACACGGGGGGACCTAGTGAATGCCCTGCAGAGAGCTGGGACCAAAGTAACAAAGGCTACCATCAGTAACACACTACGCCGCCAGAGACTCAAATCCTGCAGTGCCAGACGTGTCCCACTGCTTAAGCCAGTACATGTCCAGGCCCATCTGAGGTTTGCTAGAGAGCATTTGGATGATCCAGAAGAGGATTGGCAGAATGTCATATGGTCAGATGAAACCAAAATAGAACTTTTTGGTAAAAACTCAACTCGTCGTGTTTGGAGGAGAAAGAATGCTGAGTTGCATCCAAAGAACACCATACCTACTGTGAAGCATGGGGGTGGAAACATCATGCGTTGGGGCTGTTTTTCTGCAAAGGGACCAGGACGACTGATCCGTGTAAAGGAAAGAATGAATGGGGCCATGTATTGTGAGATTTTGAGTGAAAACCTCCTTCCCTCAGCAAGGGCATTGAAGATGAAACGTGGCTGGGTCTTTCAGCATGACAATGATCCCAAACACACCGCCCAGGCAACGAAGGAGTGGCTTCGTAAGAAGCATTTCAAGGTCCTGGAGTGGCCTCGCCAGTCACCAGATCTCAACCCCATAGAAAATCTTTGGAGGGAGTAGAAAGTCCGTGTTGCCCAGCAACAGCCCCAAAACCTCACTACTCTAGAGGAGATCTGCATGGAGGAATGGGCCAAAATATCAGCAACAGTGTGTGAAAACCTTGTGAAGACTGACAGAAAACGTTTGACCTCTGTCATTGCCAACAAAGGGTATATAACAAAGTATTGAGATGAACTTTTGTTATTGACCAAATACTTATTTTCCACCATAATTTACCAATAAATTCATAAAAAATCCTACAATCTGATTTTCTGGATTTTTCTTTCTCATTTTCTCTCATAGTTGAAGTGTGCCTATGATGAAAATTACAGGCCTATTTCATCTTTTTAAGTGGAAGAACTTGCACAATTGGTGGCTGACTAAATACTTTTACCCCACTGTATGTCTGAAATATTGAATGTTACTAAAGACAAAATCATAATCTGTCAATTAACTATACAACTCTTAATAAATGAAAGGTATTGTAGGTGTTTCAGATGGTTAGGGCCCAAAACCCTTTTAAAACAGAAGTTCTCCACCCTTGTGTCTGTGAACCAGCCCATGAAAAATCAGGAAGATAAACAAATCTTAACTAGAAATAATTAACAAAAACACAGGTAATAAAGAAACCATCGTTTTAAACCTTTTTTCTTCTTGACCTCCTCCCTGGGGATGCAGACTGGCTCCTTGCGTACAGGTTTACGTTCAGGGGTGGATACACGCCCCTTCACTCGAACGCCTTTGGTCTTGGGCTTCACTGGCTGCTTCTCCTGCTTCTCCTGCTTCTCCTTCTGCTCTTTCTTGACAGGTGGGGCTAGTATGCGATCGGCTATTAAGGGCTCAATCTGCTCTGTAGCCATGCTTCTATCATCGTCTACATCGACAATGGAGAGATCTAGGTACAGAAAAGGCATAAGGAATCAAACCATTGAACTACGAACAATACGCAATAAATGGTGATAAAAACAAGAAATTGGCTGAAACAGAGCTACTGAAAGATAACTTTGTTTTCATTATTAAATATTGCCACTATGAAAAGGATGGAAATTCTATTCAATTCAAATCAATTGTATTGTCTAATCAATTATGATATTATTTCTTGTAATTTAATCACATGCCACCATCTGTTATTATGGGATTCTTACAATAAAATCTTACCTTGAGTGTCAACCCAAGAACTGTCTAGAATGGAGTCATCCATTGTGGTTTCATCTCTATCATAGCTCTCTGTCTGTCCCTCTGTCTCCATATGTATCTCCTTTTCAGGGGAGACAGGCACCTCCTTCTCACTGGCATCCTCAGAGACATCGCCCACCTCCTCAAGACTAGCTGCCTCCATAATCTCCACCTCCTGGGACTCCTCATCCTCCTCTTCCTCTTCTTCGTGAAGAGCCTGTGGCGTCTCAGGCTCAGGCAGAGCAGAAAAACGCACACTGTGTCCTGGTTCCTCGCCTTCGTCGATGGTCTGGACTACAGTAATAAAGTCATCTTCTACAGTCACCACAGACTCTATGACAGCTCTAGGTTCTGGAAGGTCATTGACATCTGCTCTTGCCCCTGTCAGAACTTCACTATCCTCCTCATCCTCCTCTTCCTCATTATCAAGCATTATATCCTCGGCAAACTTCTCTTCTTTTTCTTCAGGCTTTGATGGTTGCATCTCTATTGTGACTTCCTCTGGTTCCACCACATGTTCAATATCCTCGTCCACTTTCTCTTCTCCCTCCTTCTTCTCTTCTTCATTCTCCTTCTCCTTCTCCTCTATCTTCTTCTCCTCCCCTTTGTCCTCTTCCTTTTCCTTTTCTTCCATGGTCATCTCTTTGACCTCCATACCATGTTCGCCAACACCTGACACAGACAGAGACTTTGGAATGATGTCAATCTTTGGAGGTGTTGTCTGACCCCCAGTCTCCTTAAGTTTCTCGACCTCCATAACTGGAACCTTGTCATCTTCTGTAGTGCTTTCCACTGAAGAGGCTGGGGAAGGTCTGACAGGCCTGCCAATCCTATCCTTGGCCACCCCAGTCAGTTGATATACGTCTTCAGCATCTACCTCCTCGTATGCCTCCTGGTGCACCAGGAATTTGTCTTTCACCTTTTCCCGGAGCTCCTGAAGTTCTCGCTCCTCCTCCATGCTAAGAGGCCTGTCCTCCATCTCCAGCCTGCGGATCTGCTTCTCATAAGCAGCCATCTCAGCATCCGTTTCTGGTCCTCCATCCCCTAGTTTCCCCCCTTCATCCAGGGTGACTGTCACTGTAGGAGTCGTGAAGGACTCGGCTTCGTTCAGATCGGAAACCGTGTTGTCTTCCATGGGTAATTTTTCATGGCTGATATTTTTGTTGGCTTCTTCCTCTGAAGTTGAACCTTTACTTCCAACTTGTTTGGTTTCTTCCTTTTCTGTGGAACCTGCACCCACAGCTACCTGACTATTCTCATCATCGGCGAGTTTGTCTCTGGCATCTATCTTCAGTTTTTCCTCTGCCATCTTTTCCTCAAGAGCCATCGGGGTGAAGCGTTGCGGCGGGGAATCAATGGGACTTTGCAGGTCGGCTGGGGAAGGCATGGGCCCTGAGTACTCACTGAACACACAGTAACCCAACTCCTCCAGCTGACTCTCGCTCTTGGTGAGACTCTGGTTCTGACTCTGGTCCTCCAGGACCAGGTTGGCCAGGGAGTCACAACCAAGGCCCTGTGTGTCTGCAGGGACAGACTTCCTTCTTACAATCTCTGGATCGGTGTTCTCAGATGCCAGTCTAGACCTGGTGCCCGCCAGGTCCAGCATCTCAGGCAGGTCAGGAGCCATGACAGTCCCATTTTTGTAGTAGTATTTGGGTGGGAAGGGAGAATCTGGTGACTCTGACCCCTGGGGGGTCTCTGGTGCTGTGTTGTGGGGAGGAGATGAAGTGTCCGATGTGACTGATGCTGCCGTCTCAAGGATCAGGGGTGGAAAAGGGGGCGGCACCTTTTCTACCGATGGGGTTGTGACCGGGAGGTACTCAGCAGAATCATCCAGACTACCACTGGTGAAGGACATGATATCCGTGGCGAGTGGGGAGAAGTTCCTTGGTCGACCTTGGCCGGTGGGATCCATTGATCCAATCGTAATGTTGAGCGAGTAGCTTCTTTGATCCAGAGCCAACTTTCCAGGAGACAGCCTACATTCTTTACTCCTGTCCATGGCCTGTAAGTTGTCCCTCGGCTCTCCAATCAGACTCATCTTGGTGTCTGGTTTCTCATCCACTGACTGGGTTTGTGCAAGCATGCTGTAGTTAATCTCAGGGGGTGAAGGAACTGTTGGGGAACTGCTCCCTAAAGTGTCTTTCCCTTCTCCTGCTGTACTCAGTTCATAATAACCTTCCGCTGCTGGAATCTCCTTGGATTCGTCTTCTGCCTTCAGAGTTGAAGTCTCGAAATAAGCTGACATACCAGATTTGTCTTTGTTAGAGTCAGATGGGACACTTTGGCTTTGATTTCTGTCCTCAGTTGTAGAGAATCCCGACCCTTCAACAGCGGTGAGGATACTGGAGTCAAGAACTTCTACTGATGGCTGCTTCTCTGAAACTGTTTTAGGTTCATCCAGTACAGACATTTTGATAGACTCTTTATCTTGGCTCTGGCTGTTTAGAGGGCAAGGAGATGGAGAAGGGGAAGCCATGTCTGTTTTTGGGCTCAGGGGTGTTGCTGCTTGGTCCACTCTGAAGAAAGCTGGACTTTCTGGTTCAGGGAAGTCTGGGCTGAGGGATCCACTTTTCTCACTATCTGGTTTGTCCATGTCCATCTTCAAAGCTGTAAGTTAAACCTTTAGTGGTTTGTTTGGTTGTGCTTCAACATTCAGCAAAAATTAACTCTACTTTGTTTTGCGTCAGCCATTGTAAACAGGACCACGCATACTATCACAGACACAGGCAAAGCTCGGCTCTAGACTCACAGCCTTTTATCACTTACTGTAGCACAATACAGACGGCATCGCGCATCACTGAGGCAGGACAGGAGCATGAGGTGGAAGGAACCCACTCAAAGGTAGACGGAACAATGGTATGGAAGGTGAGAGAACGTTATGGAACTGGAATGACTGAACCGGATTCAACAGGTAGCCATGGCGTTGAGAAGAACGAAGCAATGAGGAATGGAATGTTTTCCGACGTGTGGCGACTTGACATATCTAATATAGATAAATTAATAGCAGTTCTGTCATTCTTTCCAGGCTGAATATGTAAAGATTTGCACCATGACAAAGCATTTCCTGAGGATATGTGTTTTGATCATTTAAAACCATTTTAAATTTACCAATCAACTTTTAGATGATATACAGTAATTCATCATCAAATATTTATAGAGTTGTAAAACTATTTAACAAGTTGTCGATTCAAGGTTATTAATGTCAACTAATACACTTTTTGAACAAAAGGAAAAATGACAGAATAATACAGTATTGACAAATAGCAGATGAAAACCAGTGAAATGGCTTTGGAACCCCCACCCCCATAAACACAGCTGAGTAAAAAGACTGTGGTTTTACATGCTATATACAGTAAATGTGACGTACCAATGGCGAACATCACTGACAGAAAGACAGAGAGTGATGGTTCAACAACAATGAGACATCAATACATTGGCGAGCAACATCAGAGATGGGGAAGCACTGTGAGGACATTTTATTGACACACAGACATAAAAAGGCCGGCAGCAAGACACTGAAAACGCAAGCAGAGAGCAAAAGAAGAAAGACATTTGGTAGAGTTTCCCCTAGCTTTCACCATCAAGCCTGCGTTGCCTTGCAGCATACACCAGAGCATGGAGCGGGACAAGTCTGAGCCATTCCTCCTCATTTATTCATTAATGTACTCCCACTGTGTCTGAGGATCTCATTGTTTGCCTTTACTCAACACAATTGCATGCAGCCCGAGACAGCAGATAGAGGACGAACAGACACACCTTCCTCAGTGCTCTCCTCATCCACCTCAGGTGTGGCACCCTCCTTCACCTCCTCCCTCCCATTAGGGCCTTGTGGGACAGCACTAGTTGCCTCTGCCTGTATGGGGGGGGCAGCTTGGGCCTGACCTATGGCCTCTGCCTGCTCTAAGGGCTCGTCTGGGGGGCTCTCCAGCTCAGGCTCAGGGTCATCCCCACTGCACAGCTCCTCAAGAGCCGCCACGATTTCTGCTGCTGCCCCTTTCATCTCCACTTCCTCCTCCAACATCAACACCTCCTCATCCTCCTCCTCATCCTCCTCGAAGGTGTCAGTAAGAGCCTCGACGGTCTCTACTTCGTATAAAAGAGGGGGAGAGGTGGACAGTACACATCAAGACCACGTGATGGTAATACAGACTGGGGAAACATGGGGACACTTTCGACTCTGTATAGGTGGATCACAGTTTATATTAAATTCTGTCCACAGAGATAGATGCACTGCTCACAGATGCTCACAGATGCTCACAGATGTGGTAGCGTATGAGTGAGTGATGTTCTCCTATGGTCCCGTGGTTTGTTTAGGTTTGGACTGTTTGGCTGTTTTGGATCATAGAATGAAAGCATGAAGAGGCCTTTTCAAACTATAGATACAAAATCATATTAAATAATCCTGAAAAGGAGATGTGTACAAGTCACAAAAAGGTAGCGGTCCTATAGTTTTACTGAGTGCAACTGTGACGGAATGAACCAAAAGGTCTTCCTCAGGCTGTAAATGAACTTTGACCTTTGTCCGCATATTTGTGTGATCGCAAAGGCACAGAATGGCAATAGTCATAGGCACAAAAAAGTCTGTCACACCCCACGGCTGCTGACACATCGCAGTAGGTTCTAATCAGATATGCCATGAACAGTAAAAACGATTTACCAGCAAAGCTACGTATATAGCTATATATACATTTAACACAAAATACACAAAGTAAATGTTGCATACACCTTCTTCAGTTGAAAGCAGGGCCACTAAAATATACTTCCACCTCATCCAAGTTCTAGACCATAACCTGTGTTTAAGTCAGCACATCAGGGACAGAAAATGAGTAGAGACTGAGACACAGTGCCGATACGTGTCAAGGGTCAAGGGTCACGGGTTGAGAGCTTGAGCAAATTCTGCCGATAACATGCTGCACTAAGACTCAACATTTTGCTCCACTCAACGGGCTTAACGCGGCAGCTCTGCGGTACGCATCTCCCAGCAATGCAGCACTTTCCTCAGTGCATGCATGTGTGTGTGTGTGTGTGTGTGTGTGTCTGTGTGTGTGTGTGTGCAGTGTGTTTGTCTCATCACTGCAGGGACTCTGCCACAGGAGCTCTCACTGCCCCGGGTAAGGAGACAGACAGAAGAACCAATGCCTTATACAGTCTTTATACAGTGATCTAGAGACAAAGAGGAGTTGAACAGAGGCCATCTCTGACCAGGGAGAGGCAGAGCGGAGAGAGCCTGCGGCCTAACACATCTCCAGCTGTGTCCCAGGGACCTATCCTGTGACTCCTTCAGTCTGCCTGCTGGGGACATGTAGGGAAGGCTGATTGTATAAGCCCTAACCTCACTACAGAGAATGGATGTTTCATTGGACAAATACAAGGATACTGTATTGTGTCCTTTAAGACTGAGAAATTTGTGTTTCAATCCATTATTGTTTGCAATTGTTTATCCTTAATATGGCAAATATCCATGTGACACAGTAAGATCAGTGTGTATGTGTGTAATATATTGGGGGTCTGTTTGGATTGGTCAAGGATGTCTTTGGGGGATAAATGACAGACAGATACACAACACGTTGCATGAAGATGTCAGACAGACAGAGAGGAAGAATTGTACATACAACCATTTTAGTTGCTACACAACCATCCTCTATATATTACTGCAAGCCATTTGGACCACAAGCCCTTTGCCTGCATGTCATTCTATCAGCGTCATGTGACAATACATGTAACTTTGTATGTTTAAACATGTATGCACTTGATGTTCATCCTTGCAAGTTTTCACATGTATGTATGTTTTCAAACTATAAATTGATGGAGCTATTTCAAAGTAATATGTATCAGATCACTTTAACAAATTACGCTTATCTTTATCAGAAAACGTCAACTAAAGCAAGTTCCGGAGGCAATATTGACTAAAGGGAACAAATGGCTTTTATTGAGATACTGAAATATAAGGAAAATCAAAACAAACTCGATCATCAAAACATCACAAGACATGAAAGAGCCTAGATTATCTGAGCTAATTGACACCACAGGGACACAAACAAACACGGACGGACGGACGGACGGACGGAGAGACGGAGGTTGCTGGTCAAACCACAGAAAAGGGTGAAAGCAGAGAGGGAAAAACAGGAAGACAGAGGTGGAAGAAGGGGAGACAGGCGGAAGAATGGCGTACGTAGAGGAACCATGCGCGGTTCACCTTGGATCTGTCTAAAGGCAGCGGCCGGCACAGTGGGCCGAGAGGAGCCCGAGCAATCCCACTCAGGGCTGAACAAGGGGTGATCATAGTACTCCTCGTCAGAGTGGTAGGGGTCATCCTCGGGCACAGACACTGAGATGGAGGGGGCGAGGAACTTGCACCTCTCCCGAGAATTTTGGAAGCGGCGGAGAGGGCAGGCTTCCTCCACCTCATCCCCTACATCTACAAACAACAGACACACAGGAGAAGACCTACTGCAGGGAACACCTGGACACACACACTGAAACTGACAGAGAGGTGGGGAGAGGGGATACACTGAAACTGACAGAGAGGTGGGGAGAGGGAACACACTGAAACTGACAGAGAGGTGGGGAGAGGGGACACACTGAAACTGACAGAGAGGTGGGGAGAGTGGACACACTGTAACTGACAGAGAGGTGGGGAGAAGGAACAAACTGAAACTGACAGAGAGGTGGGGAGAGGGGACAAACTGAAACTGACAGAGAAGGTGGGGAGACGGGATAAACTGAAACTGAGAGAGAGGTGGGGAGAGGGGACAAACTGAAACTGACAGAGAAGGGGGGGAGAGGGGACACTGAAACGGACGACAGAGAAGGGAGACGGAGAGGGGACGAACTGAAACTGACAGAGAGGTGGGGAGAGGGGACAAACTGAAACTGACAGAGAAGGTGGGGAGAGGGGACAAACTGAAACTGACAGAGAGGTGGGGAGAGGGGACAAACTGAAACTGACAGAGAAGGTGAGGCGAGGGGACACTGAAACTGTCAGGCAAAAATAGAGAGAGACAAAGTGAGAGGGCGAGGGGAAAGGAGTGAAAAACAGCAGTTACATGGGAGAAGAAAGTACAGCAGAGGAAGGGGAATATGGAAACACGTACAGAGATAGACAGACAGGATTAAGAAAGGGAGAAGAGGGAACTGAGGCACATCAAATCGGGGACCAACAAAGAGGAAGAAAAACAAGAGAAACACTAAGACAAATGGTGAGAGAGAGAGAGCAAAACAAAAAGACAAATATACAAGGACATGATCAGCAACTTAAAGTGACTGAGTTTGGGGCCCGCCACACTCAGAGAGAAGATGGGACCACATCGGAACACAACAGTGACAGTGATGTAAAGCGATGTAACAGTGACATCCATTGAAAGCTAGTGTGGACTGTTGCAATGCTGACGAGGGCTCTACTGCCGCCAGAGGGCAAACAACTTTGCCGGCAGCCGGCCTCTTGCTGATTGAGGTGTTTGTTTATTGCCCCTATAGCATAGTGTTGCCAAGATGTTCTGATAGGAAGATTATTGAAATACATTTAAAATTGGAAGAGATGGAGTTTCCATGTGGTTTTTCAATGCATTTGTTCCTACCTAATCGAGCTGAGTAACTTGAAAAAACATCCCCTGATCATCAGGACGCTTTGTAGCTTACATACAAATAGAAGCCCAAATCACCACTCTGTCTGAGCATGGCTGGCTCTTCTCACAAACTCTGTCATAGTTCACATGTCAACCGCAGTCGAAATGGACTAGACGAACACAGACCACAGACCAGGCACAGTCAGAAACAAACCAGGTAGACAAACAAGCATGAGCCGGGAGCAAGGAGAAACCAACAACGAGGCATGCTTGAACAAAGGACAGAGAAACAAAGACTCATAAGTGGAACAAAAGTGGTTAGGAAGGAAGGTCCAACTGGCTACCGGGGTGTAAAGGCACCCCATTGATGACCAAAGATAGAGGGTGACGCGGGGTGTGAGGAGGGGGGGTTATACACTGGCAGGGGGGGTTATACACTGGCAGGGGGGGTTATACACTGGCATTCCAAGACGCGTGGATATGGAATTGGAAGGATAGGAGAGGATGGGATTGAAGATGGAGGGTTTGAGGTAAAGAAGTGATGAAGGTGATGGAAATTCTAATTTTGGAGGGGAAAAGGATGAGGAGGCAGATCACTTCTGTTGACTTCCACATTCAGAGAATTCATCTTTTAGAAACACTTCCTGGGCGTGGCTTCCTGTTTCTGTGTAACATGAATGAATGAGTTCGAGCGATTCGTTCATTTGATGATTATGCATACCTTATCCTCCAACAGAGTCTCACCACTGTCAGATACAACTCCACATACATGCAGGTGACAACACATTACTCGCTCATAGTCTCTCTCCCTGCATGTCTCCCTATCCTCCTCACTCTCTCTCTCTCTCACACACTCTCTCTTTCTCCTCAGTGTGTTTTGGGGACCATACCTTGCTCCAGTGGTTGGAAGCAGTGCTCGGCAGCAGGTGATGGAGGAGGGGAGGGGGGCAGGTTTGCCGTATCTTCAACTACAGAAAAAGAAGACACAAGAAAAGTTATACAACATAAAACTGCAAAGTGTTTGGGGATCTCATCATCAACGGCATCTTATATGATATCATTAAAAAAATCTGAGAATCCAGAGAAATATCTGTCTGCAAAAGACAAAGCCGAAAACCAATATTGGACGGCTGTGATCTTCCGGCCCTCAGGTGGCACTGCATTAAAAACAAGACACGATTCACTAGTGGACATAAATGCATGGGCCCAGGAACAGTCCCGAAAACCATTGTCCATTAACACAGTACGTTGCTGCAGTTAAAACTCTACCATGATAGGTTTGTACTTAAAATGATCTGAATTGGGAGCTGGCAGACACACAGACAGAGAGACAGGCAGACAGAGAGACACAGACACAGACAGACCTACGGACAGACAGACAGACACACAAACATGTTCTGTTCACAACACTAAATTGTTATAGCAGAGCAGATAGACATCCAGACTGCTACCTATTACAGATGAGCTAACAGACAGACAGCAACTACAGAGCATATTAAGAATCAGTGTTGATGTGGCTGATCTGATTTGCTCTTGACTTCATCCCCACCATTATCACCAGGGATCTACTCTGACAGCTGTCTGGTCCTCACACTGCTTTCCAAAACCTAGAAACACACACACACACACACACACACTAACTCACATCTATGTGTGCATACACATAAATAAAAATGCTCACGCATGCATCTATACATGCACAAACATTCATAGTACATAGTTATGCTTACTGTGAACTATGTTGCGTGTGTCTAGAGTGTTGTGTGTGTCTGCGTATGCATGCGTGTGCATGTTTTCCACGCGTACCTGACGGCAGTCTTGTCTCCTGCTCTCCCTTCAGTACTGCCACCGCCTCCGCTGTCACCTCCTGTACGATCCGCGCAGACACTTGCTCTGTGACACACACACACACACACACACACACACACAGACACAGTTGTCAATTAAGTGTTTATACTGCATCAGACCGATCATCCCATTGACGGAAGAAGTACTCAAGCTCAGGACGTATTGACTGATCAATATTTATTGTTGACTGATTGTGTTCCGTCTGTCTAATGCTGAGTGTTTTCTAAGCAGAGAACCACGGCGAGAGAATATAAAATAACAGGCAAAATATGCTGTTTTTTAACGCTGAGGTATGAATAGACAATCTACATATACTGGAGGATTGTCAGCCTTCTAACTGCAGGCATCACCATGGAAACTGCTTCAGACAGGAGGACAGAAGCCAAACCTATGGGCCAATCAAAGATGGAGCCTGGCACGGGCCTGTGATAAGCTGATAACTTTGAGTCAACATTGTGGTCTGTTTTGTTTTCTGTTGCATAGTGTTTAGCTACAGTGTTAACTAATGAATATACGACCCAGATACACTAGCCATTAGGCATAGATTTACAGAAAAATAATAAACACAGCAGTAATTAAACCACAAACATGATGTCAAGTGGTCGCAAAAGTGATGATACGTTTTGGGGATATGCAGTATTTTATGATAAAGCGATCATGTTCAAAGGAATCACAATACATACATTATACCGTTTATTCCACACTCAGAAGCTTTCATGTCATGAGTTTTGAGTGTCAACCTCATAAACAGTGTCATTAATTTGGCTACAATATTTCAGGGTGATTGTTACAATAGCAGTGGAAACGTTTCAGTTTTTACGAAGATGCTCCATTTAAGGACCTTTTCCACCCACCGCACACAAACACGAACACACACAGACAAGTATAATGCAGGCATATATCTTCTGGCAACACTCACACAGCCCACCCGCCCCCTCAAATGAGCCATTTCTCTGTGGTTCCATTTTAGATTGAAAGTTAATGTGCAATATAGGCATGGCCAAATACACAGCACTTCCAAAGGCAACTATCATTACAGTTACGTCAATTAAACATACACAACACCATTTAAAAAACTTTCAAAAACGAAAAAGATTGCTTTAACCAATAAATCAATCGTAACTGTTAAGTAAAGTCTTAAACTATCTGAGATTAGGACACTGGATTGATTAAATAGCTGAAAACTCTGGATGTAGGAAATGTAGGAGCATGACTCAACAGCCTGGATGCCAAGTACTGGAAGAAATGCTCAAATGTTGAGAAATGACCTCATTTGGCTAATTGTTTATATTTCACATGCATCCCAGAAAAACATTTAAAAGGTATAAATGGTTGTGTATGGGACTGGCTGTCTCATTAATGCTGATTCAATGTCAACATTAAGATCATAAAATGCCAATTTTTTCTACTATCTCAGTCAATAAGAGCCCAGTAATCCCGGGACTGAGAAATCAATCCAAATCGTACATTATGAATATGAGGGAGAGATAAAGAGATCAGAATCACCTTTCAATTACCGATTAAACATATAATATTAATTAATGGCAATTACAATGATACATTATTTGTATTGTACTTGGTGTAAAGGTGCTGCTATAGGTAGACAACATACAGTGAGGAGGAAATGTATTTGATCCCCAGCTGATTTAGTACGTTGACCCACTGACAAAGAAATTATAAGTCTATAATTTTATAGACTAAGCCTCAAAACCTTAATGACTTTGAGAAGATCTGCAAAGAGGAGTGGGACAAAATCACTCCTGAGATGTGTGCAAACCAGGTACTAAGTCATGTTTTGCAGAGGGTTCGGATACTTACTTCCCTCATTAAAATGCTAATCAATTCCTAAAAACAAATCTGTTTTTGTTGTTATTCTGTCCCTCACTGTTCCAATAAACCTACCATTAAAATATAGACTTATCACTTCTTTGTCAATGGGCAAGTGTACAAAATCAGCCGGCGAGTATGAATGGTATATATTATATAGGATTTATGTATACATTTATAATTCCAGAATATGCAGTGCTATCTAGGTGGAGAGGGACTCGCTGTTGAATGCAATACATCTCCAGTATTTACAGTATTTAGTAGGTATTTAGTAGGCAGCATGATGAGACAGATGGCAGGTTGATGATGGCCACAGCAAATGGAAAGAAACTGTTTGAATGTCAGGATTTTGTTTGGTCATGACTAAACAATACAAACACAGACAGATCCGAGTGGGAGGGGTCAGACAAGATTTTGCCTATACGTTCTTCACAGAGACACATAAAAACAGCTGAAAGATAATTGAGCGATAACTCCAGACTTGGTCAGACTGATCAACCACCCAGCAGGACATTCCAACCAAAAAAGCTGTTTCTCAACTGGCATGCGATTGCTTTCTACCAGTTCACAAGAGTTTCTGTGCTCTTTGACATCCTTTGATTACTATGCTATCTGTCTGTCCTGCTTCTTGCTACAGTACCATGACGTCATCCAAATTAAGGCTACTGAACCCTGCCTCCCTGTCTGTCAGCCTCCATCGTTTCCTGACTAACCCCAGACAGTCTCTCCATCCAGACAGTCTCTCCATCCAGACAGTCTCTCCATCCAGACAGTCCCTCCATCCAGACAGTCTCTCCATCCAGACAGTCTCTCCATCCAGACAGTCCCTCCATCCAGACGGTCCCTCCATCCAGACGGTCCCTCCATCCAGACAGTCCCTCTATCCAGACTGTCACTCCATCCAGACTGTCACTCCATCCAGACTGTCACTCCATCCAGACAGTCACTCCATCCAGATTGTCACTCCATCCAGACACTCTCTCCATCCAAACAGTCACTCCATCCAGACACTCTCTCCATCCAAACAGTCATTCCATCCAGACAGTCCCTCTATCCAGACACTCTCTCCATCCAGACAGTCCCTCTATCCAGACAGTCTCTCCATCCAGACTGTCACTCCATCCAGACTGTCACTCCATCCAGACTGTCACTCCATCCAGACACTCACTCCATCCAAACAGTCATTCCATCCAGACAGTCCCTCTATCCAGACACTCTCTCCATCCAGACAGTCCCTCCATCCAGACAGTCACTCCATCCAGACAGTCCCTCCATCCAGACAGTC
>JACXGJ010008259.1:7500-27567 GCA_016801105.1 Esox niger | reverse complement strand
AGAGTGATATGGTAAGGTAGAGGGATATGGTAAGGTCGGGTGATATGTTAAGGTAGTGATATGGTAAGGTAGAGTGATATGGTAAGGTAGTGATATGGTAAGGTAGAATGATATGGTAAGTTAGTGATATGGTAAGGTAGAGTGATATGGTAAGTTAGTGATATGGTAAGGTAGAGTGATATGGTAAGTTAGTGATATGGTAAGGTAGAGTGATATGGTAAGGTATAGTGATATGGTAGAGTGATATGGTAAGTTAGTGATATGGTAAGGTAAAGAGTGATATGGTAAGGTAAAGAGTGATTTGGTAAGGTAGAGTGATATGGTAAGGTAGAGTGATATGGTAAGGTATAGTGATATGGTAAGGTAGAGTGATATGGTAAGGTAGAGTGATATGGTAAGGTAGAGTGATATGGTAAGGTAAAGAGTGACATGGTAAGGGTGATAATATATGTTAAGGTTGTTATGTTAAAGATTGATATGTTTAATCAAATAGTTATACAGTAAGGTAGAAGAGTGATAAGGAAAGGGAAAGGTTGACACAGTAAGGTAAAGAGTGATACAGTAAGGTAAAGAGTGATATGGTAAGATTAAGAGTGATATGGTAAGTTTCATTACTGACGTACACTGTCCAAATTGAAAAGCCCTCCAGGGGGAATAAACAAGTCAAAAAAGCAGAGATAAGGAAGGAGTAAGAGACACACAGGGAAAGGAGAACAGTGGTAGATGTTACAGACCAAATGACCTTTACACCTCTCATCCTCCAGCCAAATGACAGCTTTCCCTACTGAATGGGAGTGTGAAGCACCATGGGATAGAAAGTGTGAGGAGATTGGGTCCAGGTCTTCTATTAGAATGAGAGAGAGGCGCTGTCCAGGAAGAGCTTTCCTATCCTTTAACCGATCGCCCTTTGATGAACCTTTTAATCCCATCTGTCGCAAACACGGGAATCAAATAACCGCTGCGTGTCAAGGTGGACCGACACCAAGGCAACAAAGTAGTGACTGATTAGATAACACTGTACCCTAGTGACCTACACAAGCTGATTCTCTGTGGTGTCTCACCCCCAGGTTTTTTTGTGTTTTTAGCTCTCCAGTTTTATCGACCAGATAGTGTAGCATAGTCTGGCTGATTTTACCTCTCTAGTGACGTTGACCAGACTTCTGTAAGAATGCTGCACGATTATTGAACTTTCCACATCCTTCTGTCCAGGGTAACAATTCACCGCTTGTTAGCATGTAGTGACATGGGCGCCGTCAGTCAGGCCCTGGAGGCTTATCTGAAGCCAATTACTGACAGATAGACATTTGTGATATTAATCGCTGGAGTAACAGACAAGTGTTCAACGATTCCACCACGGTGACACGCAAGATGAAGAGGGATCACGGACTGGTAGAACGGTCATGAACTTAAATTAAAGTCCATTAATGTTTCTATGATCTGAGGGAACCGTGTTGCCAATTTATTAGTCAGCTGGATATTTTTTTTTATTGATATCAGTTGTAGTTATACTTGATGCTCTATGTAGATAACGTTTTCTCTATTATTCATTTCTCACTCTAAAACCCGATTTTCACCTGCAATGTTCCCTATGCCTCCCAGAAGGGCAAAGGTCGGATATTTACTATGGCCGTGGTTAAATTGGGCATAATCAAGATGCCAGTAAAACCCTTGTTCTACTTAGTTTCATAACTGAGTCTTATCGGAAACCATTCCAGTGATTGAGTTTTCGGTACATGCATCGTGAATAATGGGTCAGTAAATACCGTGACCTGACTGTTCTGCAATATGTATAGTAGTTACTGATAAATAGAGCACATCATAGTCATAAAGGTCACTATTGATCAGCATGTCCTATGAAATCCCATATAAACGCCAGGCCTGCAGTGTTTGGAACGACACCGTGATGAAGGAGGCTTGCTGTTGACACTTTGGTATGAATTAGCGTGTGCTGCTACTGTTTTCACATTCAAATGACATGAAGTCTTGGCCTGTCTATGTGATCGCTTCTGGCTCCTCAGGCCGACGAGGCAGCCAAACTACCCACCAGCATGTCCTGCGCCTGGTCGTAGAGAGGCTCAGTTACTTGGCCTGAAAGACTGAGCTCGAGATACGGCACCAAGCACTCAGATAGCATGAGTCACTGACAGATTTACCGCTTCATTAAGCTAGGTTAGCGTAGCCACGTCCCTCTCCCTGAATTATGGATCAGGTGGAGGAGCGCCAGATCCCTGAGCTGCAGTCGGTACATGAGCTGGTTAGCTAGAGGAGCTAGCATTAGCATTCTACTTCATCTTCTGAGTAGTATATAAGGTCCGTTAGCGGTAGCCAGGCCATGTCTCTGAATGGTAGTTTAGGTGAGAGCGAGCGTATCTACCCGGCTAGTTACCAGGGCGTGCGTTAATATATATGATAGCTGAGTCTCTGCCTAACTGAGGATGGAGTTCATGAGCGCTAACTACAGTGAGTGTATCAGCATGTGATGCTAGCACGCTGACTCCCAGGTTCAAGGTACAATGGCTACAAGAAGAGGATTATAAAATCCCATAATACTTTACACCACTATTCAATAGGGGGTCAGCGTTCATAGGGATTTATTACAGTGGCTGTACGTGGCAAATATATGTTTTAGGGTTGGGTCTGCTTTGCTGCGTATGAGCCTGAAAGACCTGCCTTCATAACATTCAGTCTAGTGTGTGATTCAACACAAATTTTAAACTGTACTTGTGCAGAATTTCTCTTTCTGGTTTTAAGTGAGCGTTTATTTATTTAACCATCTGCATTTTTCATGAGCCAAGGCACAAACACTTCACTACACCCAAAACATCTGCTATAATATGAGTGCAATATTAAAATGCACACACCCTCTCAGCCCACCAAAATACACATCGTTACACAACTAAAATATTTTCTGTCACTAACCACTCCCCCTAAACAGAGTCATCTTAGTGGGATTGAAGCTACTGTCTTTACAAAGAGAATGAACCCTCCCCCTCAGCAAACTGTCTATTATTTGCTGTGGCTATCTAATTATTTTGTTTGTTTTGATTACCCTCCATTCTGTTTTAAGAATCCTCCGATGTTTTCTAGGACGGTCAGGCAGTTCAACCTGCTGTATCTGGTGCACAAGTACTGCTGCAGTGTGGATTCCAATCTGACCTACTGCCCTTTCAGTAAAAACTCTGCCCTCCATCTTTCCCAATTTCCTCTCCGATAAAGTAAAATGATTTACTTCAAAATAAATTGCTAAAGTTATAGTTCCTGACTCAAGTCTTCTCGGTCCTAATGCAGCAAAGCACACCCAAAACCAGACCATACCATCACCCTGCTGGACCTTGTGATTCAATAACTTAGTGTTATTGAAACCCTGTCCCCGGTCTGTGAATGAGAAGTCCTAATCCAGGGTATTTAATAGCTGTCTTGTTCATCCTAAAATAAGGAGATACGAAAACTGGCGATGGAACCTGCAAAGCAGAGGGACCGGCTTGAGCCTTTCATGTGCCTGCGACGCTCAACGCCAGTGCGTGGGTGGGTGTGTGTGCGCATGTAGATATGTGCCTGTTTTCACGCCTGTCCCCACAAGTCAAAAGGCAAGGAGTCAGGGTAAAACCATTGGGCTGTTAGGGCTTAGCCATTAGGGTCAGGGAAGTGTCAGAAGATCAGATTGAGGGTTAGGGGATAGGAAATAGGGAATAACTGTTCTGGTCCCTACAGAACAGTGTATTTGTGAGTGTGTGTATGTGTGTGTACAATATGGATGGCCAAAGGCGACAGCAATTGAAAACAGGGACGCACCACGGGAAGGAATGAGCTAGAGAAAATTTTAGAGGCAAGAGAAAAGGAAGAAAGGGAGAAAGAAAGCCAAAAAGAAGGATTCAAGAAGGCAAAAAGAAAAAATGAAGGAACATTTATAAAGAGACAAAGAAACCAGTATCCAGTAGTGCCTCATCCTTGTAAGGGAAGGTGTGTGGTGAGATATACCGACCATCAGCAGATTTAAAACAGGGGTTTTACTGCCCGCTTCAACAGAATAACAGCAATTTAGATTAGACGTCCACAGAACACTTCATCACAAGAGAACGCACAAACGTGTTTCACGGAAGAGGCAAAAGGCTCAAACTGAATATATAAGAGTAACACTGAAATTAATTTAAAATGAACACTGTTCAATTCCCTGGGAAAAACATGTTAAATTCCCGCTCATTACACCATGGCCGTAGATTGATGGTTGACATGGTAATGTTTCATTACAGTTTTATTACGTTTTAATTGATGTCAGTCGGTACAGCATCACACAGGGCTGGGCTCATTTTCAGCAACAATTTACAAATTGTTCGTGTTGAGCATTTTGACACCATTCCTACATACTAAACTGTTTTAATTTGTAGTATTTCAGAAGGTTACGGTCCACTGCTTAATAGCACTGAGTTCATTCTTAACAAATCGTCTGGAGGTCCTTCGCAGTCATTCTGGGCATGCACTAATGAGGTACTTCTGATGAAACAGGTGGACAAGTTCAATGAGGAGATGAGAGAAAGATCTTCTTTTGATGAACAGGTTCCCCTTCTCTCGTGGTGACATTTACAACAGCGCAAGGAGATATAGATGCTTCTCCATTTGCCCACTTGCCAGTCCATTTTAATATGGCTGTAAGACAGGGGGAGCCACTTTTAGAGACAGCTGTGAAGATCTGTCGTTTTGACATCACAGCAGCAGTTGGTTCTCTCAGCCAACAGTCGTTAATGAAGTCCAAATTCGTACAGTGTCAAGTGGACTGCACGTCAAGCTATAAACAGGGATTTTTTTTGCCATCCTCAATCTCCAGAGAACAGACATTCACCGTATGTCTCCATTTTGAAAAGCATGGAGGAATTGACTGAAAAACGAGTCCATGTACCTGCTGACTTCCGGTTTCTGCTAACATTCTGATTACAACGAATTTATTCCCTGATACAAAGATGGTAAATAACAAAAATACCATGGGTACTTTGTACTCGAAATAATTATGAATAGTAATATGATAAGTAATAATAAACAAGTATGGACCCTGCTTCCATAACTATATCAATCCACAATGTGTTGACTGAACGGATGTATCGTGAGGCTAGCTCTCCCTCTGTCAATAGCGTGCTAGCTCTGCCTCTGTCAATACCGTGCTAGCTCTCCCTCGGTCAATAGCGGGCTAGCTCTCCCTCGGTCAATAGCGGGCTAGCTCTGCCTTTGTCAATACCGTGCTAGCTCTCCCTCGGTCAATAGCGGGCTAGTTCTCCCTCGGTCAATAGCAGGCTAGCGCTCCCTCGGTCAATAGCGGGTTAGCTCTGCCTTTGTCAATACCGTGCTAGCTCTCCCTCGGTCAATAGCGGGCTAGCTCTCCCTCGGTCAATAGCGGGCTAGCTCTCCCTCGGTCAATAGCGGGCTAGCGCTCCCTCGGTCAATAGCGGGCTAGCGCTTCCTTGGTCAATAGCGGGCTAGCTCCGCCTTTGTCAATACCGTGCTAGCTCTCCCTCGGTCAATAGCGGGCTAGCTCTCCCTCGGTCAATAGCTGGCTAGCGCTCCCTCGGTCAATAGCGAGCTAGCGCTCCCTCGGTCAATAGCGGGCTAGCGCTCCCTCGGTCAATAGCGGGCTAGCTCTCCCTCGGTCAATAGCTGGCTAGCGCTCCCTCGGTCAATAGCGAGCTAGCGCTCCCTCGGTCAATAGCGGGCTAGCGCTCCCTCGGTCAATAGCGGGCTAGCGCTTCCTCGGTCAATAGCGGGCTAGCTCTCCCTCGGCCAATAGCGGGCTAGCGCTCCCTCTGTCAATAGCGGGCTAGTGCTCCCTCGGTCAATAGAGGGCTAGCGCTCCCTCGGTCAATAGCGTGCTAGCTCTCTGTCACTACTGTTTTAGTTCTTCCTGTCACCACCTAGCTAGGTCTCCGTCTGCTTCTACTGGACCACACAGACAAAACAGTGGTGAACCTGTACTGATGGACGTCTGTCAGCAGCAACAGAAAAAACGGAAATGTTGCAGCACCACCAGTCTGATCATCAAGACGCATGCGGACAGACATCTCTGAGCCTAAAGACGTAACAACTGGACACAAGGCTACCTGATTAAAATCCACACAGGATTTCCATACAAATCTCCTTTCCATGTTGATCTCTATCTCAGGTTTAGCTAGCACAGGCAAAATCTCTCCCTTATTTATCTTTAATTCAATTCCCAATCCAAACAAGTCTTCCTACAGAGCTCCCTGTCCCTCGCTGTCTAACTCACCACCAAACTAAAGTTTCTGGGAGTATCATTAATATGGGCAACTTGTTGGCTGTTCTGTTCTTTATTCATGAGATCCTGGCTACACACACAGCCACAACCTGATAAAGCAGTGCAAAATGAGAAACTATTTTTCCGAGATTAATTTGCTTTTCCAATTCCCTTTTGCTATCATAAAACCATGCAAATTCCTTTATGGTAGGGAACTCAATGATGAACTTTGTATGTCAGTGAAAATCGACCAATCTCAAGATTAAAAACCCGAGGTCTCTGTCTTCAGACTACCTCAAAAATACACTTAGTCTCTGCTTTGACCACCTTGGTCACCCTACAACATGTGAGTTTGACTTGGATAGTCTTGCTCTTGCCTAAAATATAGGTCTGCTCTGTCTTTAACTGGACTTGCTTAAAGCGGTTCCAAATCAAACTCCACTTGATCCCAGTACAAGAAAATGCTGAGAATGTAAGTGTCAGTCAGGCAGACCTCAAATAATATCTAAATGCCATTTTCCCAAAGGCTCTGCTTGAAAAGAAAGAACACTGAGTTTCGTCCCGTGACCCAGGGGACAACTAACCTGGGTCCCCCCCCCAACTAACCTGGGTCTCCCCCCCCCGATGTCTGTCCCCCTGATCTATATACCTCTGGCCCAACTCAGGAGAGATATAACCCCCCCCCTGCACAGTCACAGAGGATGTAGGGAGGAGATGGAGTCAGGCTCAGTCAGCCTAACAGCCTCAATGGAAGGATGAAATCGTTCCCTCTCGGCCTCTTTACAAAGCTTGGCAGTTGCAGTAATCAGACCACATCTCCGTCTCTCTTGCCAACATCAGATGCCGGCACGGCGGGGAAGAGAGTGGGCGAGACTACGGCTGTCGAGGGCCCCCGGCTGGAGGCGTGGGAGAGGCGTCCGAGCCACTGCCTGAGCGGAACAGTGAGGGAAACTACAAACGCCGGGGCCTCGGCTTCAAGAGCCACATCAGACGCTGTCTGGCCGGCTGGTGGATCAGAGCCGGGCAAAGTGGAGCAGAATGATATTCAGATGGGATGAGGAAAGGACTGACGGTCTGGAGTGACATGTTGGGTCGGGCTGATTCTCTCCCTACCTGTCATTCTAGATAGATGTTTTGACAGAAAACTATTGATGTGTCAAACACAACAAACCAGCTCACATACAACACAAAGGACTACAACACACTAAAACACAACACTATATCACAATACAACAAAATAACAATACACTACACCACAATATACTACAACACAATAGACTAGAACACAATATACTACAACAAAATATACTACAACACAATGGACTACAACACAATGGACTACAACATAATAGACTACAACACAATAGACTACAACATAATAGACTACAACACAATAGACTACAACACAATAGACTACAACACAATAGACTACATCAAACTACAACACAACATACTACAACACAATATACTACATCAAACTACAACACAATAGACTACAACAAACTACAACACAATAGACTACAACACAATAGACTACAACATACTACAACACAATAGACTACAACAAACTACAACACAATAGACTACAACACAATATACTACAACAAACTACAACACAGTATACTACAACACAATATACTACAACAAACTACAACACAATAGACTACAACACAATATACTACAACAAACTACAACACAATATACTACAACAAACTACAACACAATATACTACAACGTATCATATTAAACTACATAACAAAACTGAGTGTACTGTAATCGTATTCCCTGATATGGGTTTTAAGCCATCCAGGCAGATGTTATAACACTTGTGCTATGGTCAGTTTATAGCTTATTTTCTAAATATGTAGATGCTATTGCCTGGAAGACACCAATCAAGCAATACAGAGTAACAATGTTTTTACTTGGGAATCAAAGTGAAATATCGCAACATCGTATGAGCAATTGGGACGCAGTCAAAAATACCTGCCTGTTAAGGACGACCAGGTTAGCAAGGTTCAAATCAAACTGACTATAACACATTGATTCTCCTGTGGCCAATCACCTGGACCCTTGTGGGCTGGCCAAAGTGTACGTTTGTCTATGAGAGCTTCCGAGAGAGGCTGAAGTAGCCTCAGAATGTGCTCCACGCTCGAGAATTCCACCCGAATTCTCAAGCTCACACCAAGCACATGTTGACAATTGTGAGCAACCAGAGAGAATCGATGAGGTCCCTATCAGGCCAGTCCTCCAGCCACAAAGCACTGAACCAAGCTGAAACAGCTGAACTGGGGTTACACAACTAACAGATTCAGCCTGTTTCATACGGTTGAAGTGTTTGCTGACTAAAATGTATCAATGGGACGATATGTACGATTTTTACTGTACTACCAACATACATACAAGCGAAAATGACCAGTACACATCTGCAGTTAATGTTCTCAGTATGTGTTCCACATTATAATTTTCTACCAAGTTTATTTGAGTGCCTGAGATTCCCCATTAAAACTTTCTCACCGGTCCATCTGTCAGTTTCCATTCTATTGCGTTATTCCCATTTAAGAACATTCCCACCCTAAACTAGCTAATTCTATCCGGGTCTCGTCCTGTAATGGAAGACGAGTAGGAGGCAGGTGATGTTATAGTTTAGAGGCAGGTGATGTTATAGTTTAGAGGCAGGTTGATGTTATTTTAGAGGCAGGTGATGTTATAGTTTAGAGGCAGGATTCTACCCAGCGCCCCTTAAGGCAGTGTTGTGAAAGGAGTGATTGGATGACATGTACTCTGTTGTCATCCCCTGGGGTCCTGGGAGACCCCAGGGGATGACAACGAGCATTGAAATAACAGAAGGCCAATCAGCTTTCTGAGTCGTGGGGTGGCGGAGCGTCATCGCCCCGACAACAAAATGGTTAAGTGACCCTGGAGCAGGGGTTGATCCGGGTTTGGGCCGGAGCAGGGGTTGATCCGGGTTTGGGCCGGAGCAGGGGTTGATCCGGGTTTGGGCCGGAGCAGAGATGACGTTGAGTCACTTACTACAGGTCGCATCCGCCTCATCCGACCCGTCCGGACACTCGGGTTCCCCGTCACAGCGCCAGCGGCCCGGAACACACTGGCCGTTAGCGCAGGCAAACTCTGCGGGCGCGCACGTCTTCCTGGCTGCTCAGAGTGACAGGGAGAAGGAGAGGAGAAAAGGGAAAAGCAGGGAACGGGAGAAAGACGAGGTTAATCCACAAGTCACCCCAGTAATTAGTCACTTGTAATAATCAAAGCCCTCTGCTATCCTCAGCATCGTCCAATCAAAGAGGCATCCGCTTCCACAGGCAACACCCCCCCCCGCGCGTTCAGCCCTTCCCCGGCTAAGATCCTTAACTAATTATTCCTTCGTTCCCTTATCTGACTTAGCATGTGATTCTCTCCCTCTCTCCGAATGAACCTGCCATAATCCTCCCTTCAGGTTGTTCTGCACGACGGAGCCAAATGCACTCTGGGTTTTACCGAAGCCTAGTTATCTTTGTTCCAGGTGTGTTTATAGAAATGACACAGGCTACAGCCAGCTATGGTCGGAGAAACAGAAGGTCAAACTTGTCCTGAATTGAAATGTCAGTTGAAGAATGGCGCTGAGAAACAAAGGCAAACGAACGTTGTTCAGACCAGGAATGGGTTCAAATATGAAGTCATATCGACCAAATACTTCCTGCCTGTTTGGAGCGTCTGGTGGCCACAGTTTGCTTGACACTGTTAGTTCTATGGTAACAGGCCAGCGCAAACACGCACACACACGTTTAAATACTGAAAGCAATTTGGACACGGCGTTTGAACCCGGCTCAGATGAAGGCACCGCTCTTCCCACCGGTAGCGACCAGAGGTGTTTGCCAAGTAAGACGGCAGATGCCGAGGTCCGAGCCGGTCGGCTTCCCCGGGCCATCGGTCCAACCACAGTGACAACGGCAGCCCAGTCAGTCCAGCGTATTATCCACCGAACGGTGTTGAGGCCGGTGCCGGGCTGCGGTACCACTCCTGTTCAAGAGGGCAGAGGACAGCACCGGATCAGAGAGGCTTAATGGGTGTGGATTAGATTGAGCTTGTTGCCGTTTCCTCTCTCCGCAGTTGTGAAGTTGGACATGGAGTAAGACAAGAAGGACCTTGTTCTGTGTTTTCACAGACTGCACCTTTCTTATTCTTTTCTCCATTTTCCTCTGGTCTTTCTCTCTGTCACCATCTTTCCGCCTTTGGCTCTCTCTTTCTTCCCCCTCTCTCTCTCTCTCCCTCTTTCTCCCTCCTTCTCTCCCCTCTCTCTCTCCCCCCCTCTCTCTCCCTCTCTCTCTCTCTCTCTCTCTCTCTCTCTCTCTCTCGTCTGTCACTCCCTCTGGCTTTCTTTGTGCATTTCTTTCTCCCTCATTCTGCCTTTGGCTCTCTGCCTCCGCCTCTCTCAGACAGCACAGCTGAATGCAGGCTCTGTGATTGGCAGAGAGACAAAATTGGGTTCAAAATGGCAGAGACAACAATATTACCACCAGCACCCTTTATCTTCAAATCCAAATCAGACCGACAGGTCTGCAGTAGACAGAGAGCACCCTGCCTTTTATTGCTGGCCTAAATATAAGGTGGTTGGAAACTGCATTCCTATAAACCAGAGATCGGAAACTTGCATTGGCTCTTGAAGCTTGGGCTTTAGCTCGGCGGGGTAACCACTATATTGTGGCACACAGGAAACCTAGGTGTGAATCCACCTCAGTCACACCTCATTCGGAATAATGAAGAATGTAGAGAGAAAAATGTCTCATCTCAGGTCCTCTGTCTGCCTCACTCCTTCGTGGTCTTTCAGTTGACAGTCAAGCTGTAGCCCAGCATAACAGAAACACCGGACGCTCATCAGGATCAAAGGAAATATTACAATATCTCTCAGTGTCTCTTTAATGTTGGCGCATGTGTGCAGACGGTTCAACATTATTTTTTTGAACTATCAACCATTATGAATTGGGAACGTTAAGCCCTAACTGCTGATTGGCTAAGAGCTGTGGTATATCAGACTGTACACCACAAGTATTACAAAACCCACCAATAAAGGAACACCTTAGTTTGTCTGTGGCATGTTGCGTCACGCCTAAAAACAGGCGTTAGTCATTGTATATTGGACATATACTACACCCCTTTTTAGCATATTAGTCAAATATTCACCAAGGTGTGCAACTCTCAAATCACATCGCCCCCGACTACAGTACAATATAAAATGAACATTCTCTCTTCTCGAAACATAATGAACGGGTCCCATTAAACCGTGTGTTTGTGTGTGTGTGTAAGAGAGAGTTCCCCTCTCTCAATTAGTTTCAAGATGTTTGCTCAGAAGTGCCGCCAGCATAGTCATCAGTGGTATTGAGGATATTATTCTTGTTTCGCACAGAAACAAGTCGATCTTCTGGAAGATTCCATTAACGTTGATTAACAACATACCAGTTCTCTGGAGTGTTCCTTTGAAGTTCCATTTGCATTCCCTAGACATTGTCATTAGGGGCCATGGGAGGAACTCCTTGTTTGGGGTGAAGATAGATCAGTCAGGGCAAACAGGTATTGTCTGAGCTGCTTCAACACCTCCTGAAATGCCTTGTCAACTCATTTGTGACGTGTTTATAGCCGTGACCCCACAAGTATCTCACAAGACATACATTAACTAAAAAACAATTATCACTTAAGAAAAGGGAATCCAGAAAGAGAGAATTTGAGAGAGCAAAGAGTGTCAGAGAGATAAAGAAAAAGAAGAAACCAAACAGCAAGAAGAGTGGTGAAAGGAAATAGAGAAGAGAAGACACCAAAAAAAAGAACAGCAAGAAAACAGGACATGGCTATAAAAACAGAGAGAGCGAGAGAGAGCCACAGAGCGACAGAGAGAGAGACAGAGAGAGAGCCAGAGAGAGAGACAGAGAGAGAGACAGAGAGAGAGAGAGACAGAGAGAGAGATACAGAGAGATATCCCCTCAGCACTACATGGTATTCCTACCTGAGTCATTAGGATCAAGGGTGTTGTGAATGACAAAGCCTCTGCCTCACATTACCACACACAACCACAGTCAATGCAGATTAATTCAACACTGTTCTACTCTATATACCCTTTCAGGGACAATGAGGGTTTGTTAAGCCTCATTTCCAGCCCAACTCAGCAGGACGACCTGGACATGAATCTATAAAGAAACTTTATAGGGTCTGTTCTCAGTCAAACTCTATGAGGTCTGTCCTCAGGCAAACTCTATGAGGTCCGTCCTCAGGCAAACTCTATGAGGTCCGTCCTCAGGCAAACTCTATGAGGTCCGTCCTCAGGCAAACTCTATGAGGTCTGTCCTCAGGCAAACTCTATGAGGTCTGTCCTCAGGCAAACTCTATGAGGTCTGTCCTCAGGCAAACTCTATGAGGTCTGTCCTCAGGCAAACTCTATGAGGTCTGTCCTCAGGCAAACTCTATGAGGTCTGTCCTCAGTCAAACTCTATGAGGTCTGTCCTCAGTCAAACTCTATGAGGTCTGTCCTCAGTCAAACACTCTGAGGTCTGTCCTCAGTCAAACTCTATGAGGTCTGTCCTCAGGCAAACTCTATGAGGTCTGTCCTCAGGCAAACTCTATGAGGTCTGTCCTCAGTCAAACTCTAGGAGGTCTGTCCTCAGTCAAAACTCTATGAGGTCTGTCCTCAGTCAAACTCTAGGAGGTCTGTCCTCAGTCAAACTCTAGGAGGTCTGTCCTCAGTCAAACTCTAGGAGGTCTGTCCTCAGTCAAACTCTAGGAGGTCTGTTCTCAGTCAAACTCTAGGAGGTCTGTTCCCAGTCAAATTCTTTAGGGGTCAAAAATGACCAATGCCTCTTAGCACCATCTGTTTGGATTGGCTGTCCGTTTGAATCTGTTGTTGGGGGGTCACCTTGCCGGCAATGCAACTCAGCAGGACATGGGGGGGCAGCCCGACAGTACAAGCACCTGTGAGGCTCTATGCCAGCTGAATATGTAATGTTGATTAAAAAGTAAGTAATTATGTAACTGAAGATAAGTGTAGCCTCTTACACATATTAAAATATGAATGTACTATCCCATACCTTCCACCATCGAACAAACCCTTTACAAGATTCCTGAGATTTTCCTAATGAACGTGCATCAGATGTCTCTTTTGCTTGCTATTCAGGCTAAGTAATCTCTAAAAGCACTTTGTGACAACTGCTGTTGTACAACGGGCTTTATAAAATACATTTAACTGATTGACTGAATTTTCTCTCCTGAAGACATTGAATGAAGCCATTGCCTTGAAGACTGAAGGATATTAATGACACAAGGCTTCCACAAGGAGTGTCTGGAACCTTAAAGAGGTAATGCAGTGATAAGCACATTCTTCTGGCCATCAAAAGACAAATGGGCTCATTAGGCCACCATTCAGTGCAGTGGGGAAGCGTGGCCTGAGTAGAAAACAATGTCTTGCTACAGACGGACTAAGGAAGGGTACAGGAGTACCGTTATAGGACATCTTGGGACAGAAAGAGTCACAAAATAGTTGCATACTTAAGCGAAACAAAACAAAGTGTTTCTTATTGGCCAGTTTAGTCTTTCCATTTAAGTCGATTTCCTAGTTGGATGTATATGACAAACCCAACAAGCAGAAGGTTTGATACTAGACGCGCTGTTAGAGGCCATGATACTCATGCCCTAAGATATATTACTTTAAATCAAAATTTCGGTTTAACAAAAAGAACTTCGGTCACTTAATATAATAAAAAATATTTTTCAGGCCTGTAAATGCTTAACTGAAAGGAAATTGAGTTCTTGAAAAATAGGAAATGTGTGGCTGGAAGAGCAGCGGTCCAGTTTGGAATCCATGCGGCAGCCATAAACGTGCACCTGCCCAAGACCAGCCCACAACACTTGGCAACAACAGCTGATTTAAAAAAGGGCTTCATAAAAACTGTTGATTGGTTTTCATGACGGGGAAACCACAGATTTTCCGCCCAATCGGCAATTACATTTGAACCAATAAAAAAATAAAAAAAACAGTGCCGAGTCATCATTCAGGGAATTGAACGGACTGTGACAAAATGTCCACCAAGAAGCCTTCTGGGTCGATCCCTGAGGTATTGGTTTCATTCGTTCACTTAGAGAAGACAGTGGGACACAGACAGACAGCCAGGCAGCCAGGCAGCCAGGCCGACATGCAGACAGACGCTCAGTGCTGGTTGATGACTTATTGATCAGGTCACACAGAGAAGGCCGATAGAAAGATCCACGGAGACTCAGTGATGTCATCCACCTTCGTGAGGCCTCGGAACGTTCGTCAGTTCTTTGGGCACCACGACAAGCCATTTGTAGCTTTCGGGTCGCCACTGAGACAAAATGCTACAGAGTTACAGTAACCTGGATGCAAACATGTTTTTACAGACCACATTATCCTACTAAGAAAAACTAGAAACCCCAGCTACGAATTCCGGATGTATCATCATGAAATACGCCCGGGCCAAAAACTGATCGGATGAATGTTTGTTTAACCCTGTTTCGACCGACAACAAAAATTATCCGTGGGGAATTTCAGACACACCTACATATTTCCCCAAATAAACTACTTTGGGATTTGACTTGTGTGTACGTAACACAGAACATACAACTCCATGTAACTCTAAAACCACGTCAATCAAAACTACATTAGGAACTGACATCTGTGTCGGAGGGACGTGATTCCTCCTCAGGAGACCGACCGAGATCCAGCCGTTGTCCCAAAAGGCAACCTAAATTCCCAGTTAGCCGCGCGATAGTCGCACGGAGCCCGGGTCAAAAGAAGACCACTTTGAAGGGTGTAGGGGGCCAATTGGAATGCTTCCCAGGTGGGGCGGTGGCCGTTGCTCACTGGACAAATGTGATCAGAGGACGTGAGTGGGCAAAAAGCACAGTGCTCTCTCTGAGCCGCGCTGACATTCAGGACTAGCCTTTGATTTATTGAGCTTCGTTCAGGACTCACTGCACAATTTCTTTTTCATGGTGAACTTAGGCGACCTCGCTCTCCTCCACACACACACACACACACACACACACACACACACACAGAAAACAACCACACATTACACAGGCTCACATACATAAACACACAGTATACAGACACACAATCTACACACAAGTCCTGTTTTGTAGCCTAAAACATCAGGTATTGAGTTTGAGCTCTGTTGACAGATAGAGGGGCAGGTATCTTACAGCGGAGATTCAAACATGTTCTACTCACGGTTTATTGTTTAAGTAATTTCCTTGTAAATCGCTGTTTTAAAATCAAAGCGGTTTTAACTATAGAAACCCCGGATCAACATGAAACAAGCTGAATTAAAATAGGCTTGTTATAAACTCAGTGCACGGTTGACAAAAAAAGAGGACACCCTAAACAATATGAAAATAACTGTCCAAAAAACCCCATCGATTTGCACCTTCTTTTCTCCTCCCCTCCCCAGTTTTATGATATCATTAGGTAGGCCTACCTATGACCGTCATATCACAGCAACTCCCAATGGGCTTTGGAGAGTTGAAGATGCGGACATGTCTACCTTCTACTCATTAATGCCAAGGCATTTGGCTTTTGTCGCCACCCGGCACATACCACCAAATACTCAGATCCATACGAGGCCACATTCGCTCGACTGACAACTTCAGCTATACTTAGCAGCTGCCTGATGGGAGTCGCTAGAGCCCGGTGAGACAAGGCAATCCCAGCTGACGATGCCACCCCCCAAGCCGAGCAGTTGCCTGGCCAATCACAAAATTCCCATTGAGTTTCCAGCGCTAACCTTTGACTGTGCACCATGTTAGCTCAACAGGATAGTGAGCCAGCGACTGACGTTCTTCTGTAAAGAATTACTGCCTCTATATCAGCATTAATATTTTACTGCCATTGGGGATGAAAACACAGTAAGCCGTTGGTGTAATAGTCACTGCAAATAATGATTAAGACGTGTAAACTGGATTATTAAGGGTTTATAGTCTGTTTAGACGGCTGGACCACCCTGGGCCACAACTTCATTACATTTAAATGACGCTGATCGTGGTAGTGAAGTGGTCACAAGACTTCTTCCTGCACTGGGCCTT
Organism: Esox niger; assembly: GCA_016801105.1. Taxonomy (NCBI): domain Eukaryota; kingdom Metazoa; phylum Chordata; class Actinopteri; order Esociformes; family Esocidae; genus Esox; species Esox niger. Next base: position 11,252 of record JACXGJ010008259.1, on the reverse strand, counting down.
TAGTTATATCATTTCCCCTGATGTCAGATCATTTCCCCTGATGTTAGATCATTTTCCCTGATGTTAGATCATTTTCCCTGATGTTAGATCATTTCCCCTGATGTTAGATCATTTCCCCTGATGTTAGATCATTTCCCCTGATGTCAGATCATTTCCCCTGATGTCAGATCATTTCCCCTGATGTCAGATCATTTCCCCTGATGTCAGATCATTTCCCCTGATGTCAGATCATTTCCCTGATGTCAGATCATTTCCCCTGATGTCAGACCACTTCGCTAGTCACTACATAGTCATCCTACAAGGACAAAACCTCCAACGGCATCTGAACAGATTACATGATACGGGCACAAGCTTTCTACATTATCCACACAGCGTGTCAGTTCACCCATTGGTCTAAACTGGGTTGTTGATATACATTTGACACCCTAACCTCTCAGGTTTGCAACCTAACTGCAGCCGCTGCTGGGCCTTTGCTATGAATAATCCATACCACACCCCAGAACTGTCCAACGCCATTCAGAACTACACGGGGGAAACAATCAGGTCAAAGGTCAAAGGCCTTTGGGAGGTGGTGGGGAAAAGGTGCAAGGACAGAGCATAGCGGAGTTGGCCGTAAGACGGACAGGAGGACCGATTGAACACACAGTGGCCAGGAGGCGGCAGAGGACCATCAAAACATCTGCTGGAAACACCAGTCGAAAGTGAGAAGCTATGGGGATGGCTAAACTGGGAGAAACAAATAGAAATGAGTGTCATTAATGATGGATTTTGTTGCCCAACGTAGAGCGATCTGAAGCCAGAAGCCAGAGTGGACATCCTCAAAGTACTTCATAAATCTTAGATTTTACCCCATTCCAAAACTCCAAAACAGCAGCAGAACCGCGCTGATGCAGCGTTAATGCAACGTCAATGCAACATTAATGCGACATTGATGAAATGCGACATCCAGTTCACAAACACAACTGCCAGGACGTCGAATTCAAGCGGCCTTGGATTCTCCCCAAATAACCTTTCTGGAAATATAAGTAGCAGGGGACCTTGATATGAGAGCTTAGCATATCATTGAGAAGAAGGCTGCACACTTGAAATTAAATATGGTATTTTGGAAGTGAAATCCCATTATAGAATGAGAGCTGTTGGAGCCTGGTGTTAGTTGGTGAGGAGTTAGCAGTCAATCCCACTCTCACTGCGGTTTTATGTCCCCGGCAAGGGTCACGTGACCACACACACACACACACACACACACACACACACACACACACACACACACACACACACACACACACACTCCCCCGCTGTCTTTAAAGAGCAAGAAGAAGAAAGACATTAATTCGGCAAAACAGCCAGGCCTAAGCCTGTTGGGCAGAATTATGGTTTTATGGTTTGGAAGACTGTCAGGGGACATATTCCCCTGCTACGTGGGTAACATTCATCCACAAGCAGGTAGACTAGACCTCAGCTAGTCGTTCCTCAATGGTTAATCAATATTGCTATTCCCATGCCAAAGAAAGCGTCACCCGAAAATTGCAACAGTAGTGAGGTGCAAACTAAGCACAGATGGCTTCTTTACCTTGAATGCAGACTACGAGCCATAGCTCACATAGAATGAACTACAATATTAAGGCCAGTGATGGTTTCGTGTACCAAAAAAAAATCAGAATGTTCGGGAAATTCATTTATTTTAAATAAAAAAACATAATTGCTTGGGAATGTCCATTTTAAAAAGTCCATAATCTGACAGGAACAGGATGTTTAAAGGAAAAGGATAAGAAACACCAGATGCCATACTACTGAGAGGACACATTTTGCATGCAAGCCAACAGTTCCCTCCTGGTGCTGGGGTGATCTTTCACTGGGTTTTCACAGTATTTTTCTAATATTGGATTTGAGGAACTGAACTAGATGCCTCCTAGCTAGTGTGTGTTACAACGAGCACACTATCTTAGGGGACATGCTCAGGCGCCCCAACACCAAAAGTAACTACGGCCCGATGGAATTAAAACTCTCTCAGGACCAGGTGGTAAAGGATTTTCAGGGGTCTCCAACCCACAATTCCTTTTTTCCAGGGTGCTGTAATTCAAATATCCTCTTCGTTCAGTGTCTGAAAGCAATAGCTTGTGAGCTGGACGTGAGTTACTCTGAACACGTGGTGGTGGACCAGGTTTGGACCAGGAGCCGAACTGGGGGATCTAAGGTTTTTATTCCTCAACAACATTGTCAATAGCCATGATATACTGACCATACATAGAAAATCTATCTACATACAAAAATCTGACTTCAGTTCCACTTGATAACAATCTGATTTGGGGCACTATTGACGGGCGGTAGAGAATTGGAACAATGACATCAAGCTCAAGCATTATTGTACTGCAGAGGATTCTGGACAAAACGGTTATGATGAGAGGGCTATGGGTGGAATTTGACCAGGCCGCGAGGTGCAGCAGCATCACTGCAGATGACCAATTGGCAAGCACTGTCTGGCTTTTAGGGAGTAACTTGTGGTGGCTCCAGTAACTCCTGGTGGTGGCTCCAGGAACTCCATGTGGTGGCTCCAGTAACTCCATGTGGTGGCTCCAGTAACTCCATGTGGTGGCTCCAGTAACTCCTGGTGGTGGCTCCAGTAACTCCTGGTGGTGGCTCCAGTAACTCCTGGTGGTGGCTCCAGGAACTCCTGGTGGTGGCTCCAGTAACTCCTGGTGGTGGCTCCAGTAACTCCTGGTGGTGGCTCCAGTAGCTCCTTGTGGTGGCTCCAGTAACTCCTTGTGGTGGCCTGGGCGCTTGTGAGCGCAGTCAAGGTGTCCAACCATAGATGGTGTTCCTCCCGCTATGCGAGGACCCTCAAATGGATTTCCTTGCTTAGCAACAGCGTCGTGAGAACCAGAACTGCTTCAGAAGACACATATTCTGACATCGACTGTCCCGAGTCTGTCTGGCTGATGTGATTAAGCTGGACCTGAACCGGATATCACGAAATTGGTGAGGAAAACGGCGGAAAGGGAAAGACTGCACCAAATCCTTTGACCAGGTTTCTTTTGTACGGCTGAGACTGAATCGCGCTAATCATGCATTTGACGACTTGCTACAGAACGCTGAGTCGCTCATCCAACAGACCACCTCCATTCACACTGACGTATACATCACCCAGTAGATGCTCTCCTCCGGACTGTACCTCGTCCCAAACGGTAGGTTGAACCTCGATGCTGCACAAGCACAGACACCTCCATGAGTCCTGGGTCATTTACAATATCCTTCTAGCTAAACCGTCCCTCAATCTCTGCTGCCGGCTCTCCTTTGCCACCAACAGTCACGGCACACATCCACCAATCCACTAGACCAGGTGGTTGATGCTATAATCGTCCACAGGGCCTCTAGCTGAGCAAGGTAAGTCTGCCTTCAGCTACTATGCAGCACACTCATGGACCAGCCTATAATCCACACTTCACCTCATTGTGTTCCTGCTTCTCAATGACCACTGTTATGCGGTATTGATCATTCACGCTTTCTCGACTGGGTCGTCCTGAGATTGACGGTCTCATTGGGCTTTCCCTGCTTGAATTAAGATTCAACAATGGGGAATATAAGATCAACTATTGCTATTTACACATTATTGTTTGTTTAACATCTCTAAGATGTTTATCAGGTACTTGGCTGAAAGCTCCTGATTCCTTGGAGAACTTGGTGTAATGTAAGGGCCATGAGAACACAGGGCAGTTACACAGAGACAGAGAGAGACGGTAACTTCCGGAAACATC
>JACXGJ010008259.1:0-5000 GCA_016801105.1 Esox niger | reverse complement strand
GTAGGAAGAAGAGCTCTGCAGGCGGCGTTTCTGGCCCGGACTGTAACAGACATGCTATTGCTATTATTGCGTTATTCAGTTAATCTTTTTGTGGGAATCAAACGGAGAATGAAGAGGCTTTGCCCCTCAGGGGTTTTGGTTTAGTTGGGTTAATTAGGATGCCCATTAGTGGAAGGCTCAGAGACCTGGAAACCTGGATTCACACACAGTTGAATTGTATGACAGGGCAGGAAACTCCACTCAGCCGAGGAGTGGACGGTTGCAGTAATCATAGTAATTATACCAATTCATTTGTACACCGCACATGGACCACAGCTAGACACTAAACTAAATGGGAAAATAATAAAAACAATAATATTACCTTGATTACAGTGAGACGGGATCATGTGTCTTATTTTACATGTCAGAATTCATGAGAATATTAAATACCATTGTGTTGATTAAATATTTTCATATGCGTGTGGCTGCTCCCATTGGGCCAGAAACCGAAATGTCGCTGGTTTAAACTGCTGAGCTGAAAAGGTTCAAATAAATTGGTATGCTCTTGAGCAAGGCACTTCCTGAAAATGAATCCTTTTAGTTGCTCTATACAACTACCGAAAACAGATAACTAAAACGTAGCAACTTAGAAAGGAAAAATAAAAGGGAAAAAAGGTAATGCCAACTGGCACAAAATAGCAATGTTACAAATATAAAATATTGACGATTTCTCCGTTCAATACAACATTTACTATTGACACTACTTTGCAAGGCGTGCAAAGCGTCTCGGCATGGTTCCAGGCCAATGCAATGCATACTAGGCCAATCACCACTTCATCTAAAGAGTATACATATACGCATGGACACGCATAGTTGGTTTCATTTAAAGCCAACTGATTGTTATACATCTAAGCATGGAAATCTCCACCTCAACACAGGAGGGAATCTTCTTTATATAAACTGTTCCAAAAAAGCATCTTAACTGGCATTAAGTCTGAATGGGTAATTTGCAGTTAAGGGGTTTAAATGGTATTTGTTTTATTACAAATTCTGTAGACGCGTTTTATTGTTGTAAGCTTGTTGGAAACAAGGAAAGCGCTGCATTATTAACTGGTTGAGGTATTTCAAATGAAAATAAATAGTTTTATGCTTAGTCTAGCATCCAGAGAGAAAGGTGAATGTGATGCAGTATTTCAATGTCCAAAGAAAACAAGCACATAGCAGTGCTATTTTTATTTACAGGTGCCATTACAGGGAGCCAGATAATGAGCAGACACAATAGAAGGGTAGTGAATAGAAGTTGACCAATTAATTGGGGGGGATTTGAGGTTTTCAAAACTATCGTTGTCGTACGTACACTGATTTTGGACAATACCTTTTTGGGGGGAGACACGTGTCAAAATGACATAGCAATCCACAAAGAAACCACTCAGACATGGCATAACCGCTGTTAGGCAAACACGGTTGGTAGGGCTAGGTTAATCTGCCTATACTGCATGACATGTAGTAAAAGCGGTGCCTGTAAATTTATCCTCACATCACAGCTTGCATTAACTTCGCCAACAGGTTACCGGTTCAACAAAACCACATTTGCGATTGACAAAGCATGATCGTCACGAAAGTGTAAGTTGTCTAATCACAAACTAAGCCTTTCTTAAAACCAATACACAGAAGTACATTTTTTCTAAACATGTGTATTTAGCTAAAATACATTTCTGTTCGCAGGGAATATTAACTAAGGACATTGTGTAACTTCTCCGGAGTGATGAGTCATGTACCAGAGTTTGTATTATTGGACCGACAGCCCGGTCTGTCTTCACCACGTTCTAACCACCAGGGCCCTTGCAAACAGAATGAAGACCATTTGCTCCTCACAATTAATTAATGTGCTGGAATATCATGATTTGATTTCTGTTTCACACTGAATGCCGTGCCATGTTACATCAAATAAGGTAGCATTTTTTGTGAATTTACGTAATTAAGTGAATCATTTGATCTTTGAGAGAGTAGAAAGTATAAACTGCGGTGATGGACAACTAGCTAGCAGGCTGATTAGCGTTTCATTTATTCAAGCAGCACTTCAAAGTGGAGGAATGATGAATATCTAGCAAAGTTCATTTATTCTATTATAATTAAGTGTATCATTTGATATTTGGGAGAGTAGAAAGTCTCTCAGGAAGAGCAGAAACTTGCACAAGAGCAGCGTCACCTGGTTGTATTGTGGCAGGGGTGGGGTGGTATCTGACAATAAAAAGGTACAATCTGCCAAGACCCAAACCCCAGTCGCTGTCTCGTGCCTGTCTGTACCCCGACCAGGCCTCCAGCCGACCCGTTTGGCACCTGCCCGTCCCCCACCGTTACGCCACAGGGGAGTTGGACAGCACTCAGGCAGCAGGGCGGACTCCAATCACCAGTGAGGGAACGCAAACAGCCACTTCAAATAGAGCAGAAGTAGGACAGCCGCTAAGAGGTCCATCATGGCTCCCAGATGTTCCCCAGCAGTAGGTAGCCGTGGAGGTGGGTAGCATCTGCTCCCACTGTATCACACCCAGCCCCCACAGATGCTCTGCTCCACTTGCCTTCTATCCAGATGAATGAAGACCTACTGCCAGTCCGGACCTTGTTAGAGATCGGATCTCCCTAAACCAATCAGAATACAACTTTATTCGTGGCCTTCTCTGGAAGTTTAATGTGGTCTATGGAGGTCTGGGGTGGTCTTGGGATGTCTGTTTGTAGTCAAGGGGTGTTGGTGGTGGTCTATGGTGTTCTATTGGGTTTCTAGGGTGGTCTAGAGGGGTCTATGTGTTCTATGGGGTTTCTAGGGTGGTCTAGAGGGGTCTATGGTGTTCTGTGGGATGTCTAGGGTGGTCTAGAAGGGTCTATGGTGTTCTGAGGGATGTCTAGGGTGGTCTAGAGGGGTCTATGTGTTCTGTGGGATGTCTAGGGTGGTCTAGAGGGGTTTATGTGTTCTGTGGGATGTCTAGGGTGGTCTAGAGGGGTCTATGTGTTCTATGGGATGTCTAGGGTGGTCTAGAGGGGTCTATGGTGTTCCGTGGGATTTCTAGGGGGGTCTAGAGGGGTCTATGGTGTTCTATGGGATGTATATGGTGGTTTAGAGGGGTCTATGTGTTCTGTGGGATGTCTAGGGTGGTCTAGAGGGGCCTATGTGTTCTGTGGGATGTCTAGAGTGGTCTAGAGGGGTCTATGTGTTCTATGGGATGTCTAGGGTGGTCTAGAGGGGTCTATGTGTTCTATGGGATGTCTAGGGTGGTCTAGAGGGGTCTATGTGTTCTATGGGATGTCTAGGGTGGTCTAGAGGGGTCTATGGTGTTCTGTGGGATTTCTAGGGGGGTCTAGAGGGGTCTATGGTGTTCTATGGGATGTCTATGGTGGTTTAGAGGGGTCTATGTGTTCTATGGGGTTTCTAGGGTGGTCTAGAGTGGTCTATGGTGTTCTATGGGATGTCTATGGTGGTTTAGAGGGGTCTATGGTGTTCCGTGGGTGTCAGCCACCAGTGTAATACACTACAATGTACAGCTGATGTGATATTATCTCACTGCTAATTTCAGCTCTGTCTCTCCTCTGTGTTTCCCACCATCTCCCTGAAATGAAGCGTGACAGAAACCTCTTTAGCAGATGACCTTATTCAAAGCACAGGGTTGACATTTTGATTTCATGGCTTGAACCAGGTCTTGTTTCTAAGAGGCCACTGAATTTGTCCACACAGGACAGCTTCTAAGGATTTGTGAAGACTGGTGCTAGATGTTGCCATAGGGACGCCATCCGGAAAATAATGGAGGTTTTGACACTGCAGCTTACTTGGTGTGTTGCACTCACCATCATCTAACAGCCATGCCCACAAAGAACCGCAGAGGGTTTTTACTATGAAGATGACTGTCTCTGAATGGCATGTTCAATCCCTCTTCTGTTCCTCATGCCATCTGAACGTGAAACCATATAGTGGATAGCATGCCATACACTACCAATGATTTCTGATATAAGACCCATAATCCACCCAAGTGCCAGTGGTTTCTGAGATATGTTGCTGGTTAGTGCCAATGACATGTGTTGTTTTCCCTGGCCGTGTGTGCCAAGTTTCCTCACTCTGTGTTAAACAAATCTGAGATACAAACATTTCCCAGCTGAAGCGCCATGTGCTGAGTCTTGACAGTGTTTGCGACGTGTACCAAATTGTGTTTGGGGGTAAGAAAGTCAATGACTGACTGACACTAATTTATGCCAAAGTCTATCAATGTGAAATTGGCACATTTGTAGCAGCCTAGGGTGGTCCAGCAGCGGCTGTTTACTGTGACCCTTCAAAGTTTACATTTTCATTTGCCCAATGTCTGCATTGTCATAGCGCCCCCATCTGGGCAATCAGTGTAACTTTGTGAAAGCAGGTTGATATGGCAAAAAGCAACATTCACCAAAGCTTAAAAATCGGGCCGAATCGGGTGTATAAGATGTTGCCCATGAAATTTGTGCAGACACAAGGACCGAGAGAGATCCACACTCCCCTCTACAACTACATGGTGAAAATATTACCAACAGTCCTTCAGCTCCCAATCTGACGCTTCATCCCGAACGCTTATGGATCGCATTTTGCATTTCCTCCATGGTGCAATAAAATCAATCAAAGGTATTTTCTTAAGCCCTTCCTACATCAGCAGTTGTCACAAATTGCTTTTACGGACAGCCCGTCTGAAACCCCAAAGAGCAAGCCTATCCAGGCGGAGTGTCAGCGGTGCTGCTGCAACTGCTGGCCGCTCGGCCAATCGGTTCTGATTCTGGAGCAATAAAAGAGGGCATGCGTGGGGATACGTCCCCACGCGGGCTGAACAGCGTTCCCCGGGCTGAACAGCGGTCCCCGGGCTGAACAGCGGTCCGCGGGCTGAACAGCGGTCCCCGGGCTATCTGCTTTGTTGTTCTGTAGGTGTATGATGTCATTTCCAGTAAGCCTATTGATTTTTTTGGGTAGCGGTTTTGCCTTTTCATTCAAGTGACTCGGGGGGGGGGGGGGG
>JACXGJ010008258.1:0-27784 GCA_016801105.1 Esox niger | reverse complement strand
ATTGGGGAACCTATTTAAGTTTACTGTTTGTTCATATGGGTGTGGTTTATTTTGGTTTGTCAGCCGTAGGCTACAACACCCAGTCATCGTGTCTGCTTTGAGTTCGTATGTTTGTTTCTTTTGTTACCTGGTTCATTAAAAACATGGATTTCTACATCCACACCGTCTCTGCGCCCGTGTCCTTCCAGCACTATGACAGGCATCACGCTTTTGATTATATAAAATATTTTAGCATAACTGTCGTTCATTATTAACAGCAGAAGATTAGGTTCTGTTTATGTCGTGAAGTTGACAAAGACCACTACAACTCAATTTTCATTAACCCCTCACAATGTAAAAATCATGGACAATTTAATTGCTCGAAACTCTTAGACTGAGAAAACAGGTACCCCCCTGATTTGAAACAACCCTTTCACCTTCTTCCACTGCATGCAAACAGCTCAAATAATAGCTCCTCTTCAAATGTTGGTGTTGCCAATTCAATATCCCCACCACACTTCCCATTTATGACAACTCATTACTTTTAGCGCGCTAGACCTGATGGAAGGCTGGCCTTTAAGCATTATTGTCCCTGTGGTTTAATAACCGAAGGTAAATCTCCATAATGGATTTGTTTGTGTTTTTATTCTTGTGTAGATAGTTTAGTAAGTATAATGATCAGGCAGTTTTTTGTTAAATAGCCAGTGGTTATTTTGAATCTGTCATAATCTCTCTGATAAGTCTTCAGACCCTGCACTGCTCCAATCAGCTAAGTGAGGTCACAGTCATGGTGTTCATTTCCCTCTTCCTTTTAATCCCTGTCTAACACTAACACCATAATAATATGGTCTGCTTGTGGGACAGGCTTGGCCATGAAGCGGTTTGCAGTGCACTGTACAGTATTAGAATGCATGGCAGTACGTGGAGCCGGAGTTGCACTGCCGAGGGCCACTGAAGACATACCATGTAGGTCTGCATGACTAACTTCATTTCTCCTGATCAGTAGTCAGCCTGGAAAGGTGCAGTTTGATGTGTGTGATCATGTTCTACCACTGTTTATTTGTGTACAACTGTATGCAAATGTCTGTGAGCGTTTACTAACATATAGTACGGCATGAGGCGTCACAAGTCTGAAACCAACAGGACCCTGTAAAACTTTTACCATCAAGCCGTTAACTTTTCAGCAACACCCACAAATAATTACCAAAAGGCTACCTACCTCTCCGATTGCATGCCCTTTTTTGTACTCTTTCTAATTACTGTACATTACTGTGCAGTCCAAAACACACAACAAGGTGCACAAATGCATTCTGATGATGTACACACAAAGTAGATTTTTCAATCTATTCTTCCACATGATCAATAGGCATCATTATTGTAAAGTACTTATTATTCAGCTAATTCAATGAGATTTCAACATACATTCACACTGTCAATGAATATGATACTGCAAAAGGACACATTCAATTACGTTTCTATGTATGCTTAGATCAAAATCCAACTTGTCGATATAAAATGTGTCACTGTTGAAGATGCAGTCTGGGACAATGGCAAACAACATTTTGAGTTTCAAGACATGGATTACTTCATCTACATCAGCTTATCCATTGTCGGGTTGCGGGGCCAGCAGCTCCATCAAGGGACTCCAAAACATCCCTTACCCGAGCTACATTTGCCAGCTCTGACTGGGGGATCCCAAGGCGTTCCCAGGCCAGTGTCGAAATATAATCTCTCCACCTAGTCCTGGGCCTACACCGAGGTCTCCTCCCAGCTGGATGTGCCTGGAACACCTCCCTAGGGAGACGTTCTGGGGGCATCCTTACCAGATGCCTGAACCACCTCAACTGGCTCCTTTCAATGCAAAGGAGCAGCGGCTCTACTCCGAGTCCCTCACGGATGACTGAGCTTCTCTCCCTATTTCTAAGGGAGACGCCAGCCCCCCTTCTGAGAAAACAAATTTCAGACGCTTGTACCCGCGACCTAGTTCTTTCGGTCATGACCCAGCCTTCATGACCATAGGTGAGGGTAGGAACGAAAATTGACCGGTATATCGAGAGCTTTGCCTTCCGGCTCAGCTCTCTTTTCATCACAACGGTGTGGTAAAGCGAATACAATACCGCCCCCGCTGCTCCGATCCTCCGGCCAATCTCCCGCTCCATTTTTCCCTCACTCCCGAACAAGACCCTGAGATACTTGAACTCCTTTACTTGGGATAAAACATAATTCTCTACCCGGAGGAGGCACTCCATCGGTTTCCTGATGATAACCATGGGCTCAGATTTAGAGTTGTTATCCTCATCCCTCAACCGCTTTGCACTCGGCTGCGAACCGGTCCAGTGAGTGCTGGAGGTCACAGACCGATGATGCCATCAGGACCACATCATTTGCAAAAAGCAGCGATGAGATTCCCAGCCCAACGAACTGTAAACCCTTCCCACCCCGACTGGGCCTCGATATCCTGTCCATAAACATTACAAACAGGATTGGTGACAAAGCGCAGCCCTGACGGAGGCCAACCCCCACCTGGAACATGTCTGACTTACTACCAAGAACCCGAACACAGCTCTCACTTTGGACGTACAGGGATTGGATAGCCCTAAGAAGGGACCTCCTCACCCAATACTCCCGCAGCACCTCCCACAGTATCTCCCAGGGCATCCGGTCATACGCCTTTTTCAGATCCACAAAGCACATGTAGACTGGATGGGCATATTCCCAGGCCCCCTCCAGGATCCTTGCAAGAGTAGAGCTGGTTGGTTGTTCCACAACCAGGACGGAATCCACATTGTTCCTCTTCAATCCGAGGTTTGACTTTCTGCCAAACCCTCCTATCCAACACCTTTGAGTAGACTTTCTTAGGGAGGCTGAGTAGTGTGATACCCCTATAATGGGCACACACACTCTGGTCCTCCTTTTTGAACAGGGGAACCACCATCCTGGTCCGCCACTCCTTAGGTACTGCCACCGACTCCCACACAATGTTGAAAAGGCGTGTCATCCAAGACATCCCCTCCACATCCAAAGCTTTTCAACATTTCTACATGCATTACATTCAGGGACCGATTTTGGCTCAACACTACCACTTTTACAAACAGTGGCCAAAAATGTAATCCTTAAATCCACCAATACTTCAATCAGTCTATACAGTATAGGTGTATCTTCATTCTTTCCGTAATTCAAATCATAAAGTGACACCTGCATATATTGTCGATTCATTACACAAAAAGTTTAAAAAATCCAGACTTTTTTGTTTCAATTTTTATGATTATGGCATTTAGCTCATGGAAATACGAAATCCAATATCTCAAAACATTAGAACAAAAATACAGAACAATACAGAAATGTCGACCTGAGAAGAGCTCTAATCAGCTAATTAACTCCATGAGCCTCCAGTACACACAACCAGAATCATGGGGAAGACTGCTGACTTGACAGTCCAGAAGACACTCATTGACACCCTCCATGAGGAGGGTAAGCCACAGAAGGTCACTGCTGAAAGGGCTGGCTGTTCACAGAGTGCTGTATCAAAGCATATTCATGGAAAGTGAACTGGATGGGAAAAGTGTGGTAGGAAAAAGTGTACAAGCAACAAGGATGACCGCAGCCATGAGAGGACTGTCAAGCAAAGCCGATTCAAGTATGTGGGGGAGCTTCATCCCAGAGTCTTGAGGAAGAGTCTATAGGCACATAATCGAAGTTATATCATGTTAATAATACACATATGATAATATATTCACTAAGCGAAACTGAAGTTGTATTTTTTTTGTACTCCCCGCAGTTTTTCGATACCTTATTTATATTGCGTATAGACAAATGACAGATGTGCTTAAACAAGAAGACTGGACCTACTGTATGCACTGGTGTTGAAATCAACTTGTTAGCCCCACTAGGACCCCTGGGAGAGATACGCAAACACGCAACATTTTAGTAGCCCATTCACATGTAAAACTCTGCTCCGTTATCATAGCTTATTTATGGCAAAACAATGAATTTGCTTAAACTACGAGTCTGGGCCTATACACAGGAATTAAATTAATGCCTTATTCCCTAGGTGAAAAGGTTTTGTATTTTTCCAAAAACTATTCTGGGATTTAGGCCTTGTGAATCTTATCTCAGTTCATCTGGTTTCCTTTTCACTATCCAAGTGTAACTGCTCTTTTTGTATGCTCTTATTTTTTATGCTTACAGACCCTCTCCACCACCATACTTTCTTATTTTGAGTGTAATTAATTTGCCAAAAAAGAGAAAAAACACATCAAACAAAGTTGAAGACGAATTTAACTGACAGCATTTCTTTCCTTCAAATTTTCTATAAATACCGGGATAATATCATTACCATGAATTATTTTGGCCACGATAATCGTGTAGCGAAAATCTAATATCGTGACAGCCCTACTGGTAACTGGTTTGCTGCCCATGGTATTATTGTGCTTGATTGACCAGCCACCGCGCCTGACAAAACCCCATAGAGTATTGTCAAGAGGAAAATTAGATACACCAGACCCAACAACACCGACGAGCTGAAGGCCGCTATCAAAGCAACATAACACCTCAGCAGTGCCAAAGGCTGATTGCCTCCATGCCACAATGCCAAATTGATACAGTAAAAGGAGCCCCAACCAAGTATTCAGTGCATAAATTAACATACTTAGCAAATCTTTGCAGGTGTTTTGAATTAATTAGCTGATTAGAGCCCTTCTCAGGTCAACATTTCTGTATTATAAATGTTTTATTTAATGTTGATATTTTGAGATACTGGATTTTTTATTTCCATGAGCTGTAAGTTGTTCTCTTCAAGAATAAAAAAAGGCTTGAAATGTTTCACTTTATGTGTGAAAAATGCTTAATATATGATATATCCTTTTCCAGGATATCATTTTTTTTTGAGATGCACCAGTATCTATACAGTGACATCTTTTCACAGCAGGTTTTTTTAGAGTGAAATCTTTGCTGAGACATTGTGGAAACACAATATTATTCGAGTAAATCCAAAAACGAATGTTTAGTTTTGGATGTCACCTTTCGTGGCCTTTACCTCTGTGATCAACCAATCTACTTACCTCCTGTTACTTATCAGTTCTCAGTCTTAACCAGGTGACTGCTCCAAGCGTCTTTGGTTACTTCACACTTGCCCTTTTTATTTAGATTGTACACCCTTAGAGGGATTATGCTAAACTCAGTTCATCAGGCACTGAAATGTAGTGTAAGGCATAATTTGACACACTGCAAGCCATCCTGGCTAATGACACACATCCTAAGTCTAGAATGGTCCTATCAATCGATCCTCCAACAGAGGAACGTTTTACATTGCACCTCGGCAGTACCTTCAGGTTAACAATATTTGTAGACACGCTAATCTAGAACCAGTTCAATCCCTGAGCCTAAGGTACTGAAGGTCGCCCCTATCGCACTTGTGCTGGCAAATTAGTCATTAGGACCCCTTTCAGTACATTTGGGCTATGGTCTGGTTCTGTCCAAGGTGGCTCCCAGCCATAGCTCACTAATCCTGAACAGCTTCTTTTTCTCCTACCTGGCTCTAAGTCAGCCTTCTAGGAAGCAGGGCAATGTCTGCCCCGAAACTGTGCAATAGGCTGGATCTTTTTATGGCAAGTGCTTAAGGTTCCATAATCTGTCTTGGAAAACGATTCCTCAAGTCGAACTTGTTTCTTTTGACCCTGTCTTAAACTAAACCAATATTTAACTAAACCAGTATTTATCCTTATCTAACTAATGCTGACCTTCTGGCACTCCAGGCATTATCTGCTTAAACTGTATCAGAGATCAGATCGTTATATGGCATGGACTCAAGGTTCAGTAATAAGTCTCGGAAAAGAATGAGCTCTGTCGATTCATACCTTTTGACGCTGTCTTAAACTAAACATACATATTACACTAAACCAGTATTTAAGCTCTTCATGGAACCTTGGAAAGGTTTCTGTTTTACTGGGGTCATCAGGTTCATAGACCTGTAGTCATCAAGTTCATAGATGAATACCTAGGGGGAGGGAGGGAGTTTGACAATCTGTTTTAGGCCCTGGCAATGATCTGCCATTGGCTGCTGCTCCTGGTACCCTCGGCTAACTTCCTGTACTCTGTCCTATTTTTCAACACACCCCAATGACAAAGCAAAATCAAGTTAAAAAAAAAGAAATGTATATAAGTATTCAGACTCAATCTTGCCTGGTTACTTTGTTTGACCGAACAGCCAGCTTCAGGAAGTTTTTAGGTTTTGATCCATCAAAAAAGGTTCCATCTTCCTTTTCATAATGGAGCCCACTGTGGTCCTGGAAACTCATAACATATGATTTTACACAATTCTGTCCCTGAGGTTTATACAGAGTTCCCTGGCCTTTATAAATCACGTCCAATCAATTCAGATGCCACAGCAATTGTGGGTTTGATTACAGGCTCAAAATATCCAGAAACGAAAAACTTTCTGAAAATCATCAGTCTATTCTTGTTCTGAAAAATTAAGGCTATTCCATGTGAGAAATTGCCAAGAAACTAAAGATCTCGTACAATTCCGTGTACTATTCCCTTAAAAGAACAGCTCAACTGCCTCTAACCAGAATAAAAAGAGGAGTGGGCGGCCCCGGTGCACAACTGAGCAAGAGGACAAATACATTGGAGTGTCTAGTTTGAGAAACATGCACCTCCCAAGTCATCAACTGGCAGCTTCATTAAATATTACTCGCAAAAAACAGTTTCAATGTCAACAGTGAATATGTGAGTCTGGGATTCTGCCCTTCTAGGCAGAGTTGCAAAGAAAAAGCCACCTCTCCAATAAAAATAAAATACTAAGATCTGCAGAATAACACACACACCGGAAGAAGGTGTTATAAACAGACAAATCAAAGTTTGAGGTGTTCGGATCACAAAGAAGAACACTTGTGAGACAGAGATGAAATTAAAAAAAGCTGGAGGAGTACATTTGTCAAGTATGGTGAAAGAAATGTGATGGTCTGAGGGTGCTTTAGTGGTGGTAAAGTCGGAGATAGTGGGATCAAAGCTCCAAACTGTACAAGAACTATTTAGGGAAGGAGTCAGCTGGCTGGTATTCTGTCTAAACATGTTGAGCTGTTGTGGGAGCCGTTTGTCCATATGTTACTTAAGAAGTCCCCATCAACCCAATCCAACATGTGGGAGATGCTTCAGGATGCTTCAGGATAAACAAATACCTCAACAAATTGACAACTAGAATGCAAAGGTCGGCAAGATTGTAATTTCTGCAAATTAATTGATGAAAGCAAAGTTAGAAGGAAAATAACATAATAATTAGTATATAATAATTAGTATATAATTATAATAATTACATACAATAAAATAAAAATCATTACTCTTAACCTTGTCAATTACTATTTTTCTATTCATTTTGCTATATTTCCTATTCAACTTTTATTAATGTACGGTGGGGAGAAAACATGACAACGACCCGGAACACACAGCCACACTCAGCTCCGTAAGAAGCATCTCAAGGTCCTGGAGTGGCCTAGCCAGACTCCAGACCTGAATCCAATAGAAAATCTTTGGAGGGAGTCTGAATGTCTGTATTGCCCAGCGACAGCCCCGAAACCTGAAGGATCTGGAGAAGGTCTGTATGGAGGAGTGGGCCAAAATCCCTGCTGCTGTGTGTGTAAACCTGGTCAAGAACTACAGGACACGTATGATCTCTGTAATTGCAAACAAAGGTTTCTAAACCAAATATTAAGGTCTGCTTTTCTGATGTATCAAATACTTATGTCATGCAATAAAATGCAAATTAATTATAAAAAAATCATACAATGTGATTTTCTGGGTTTTTGTTTTAAACTCAGTCTCTCACAGTTGAAGTGTACCTATGTTAACAATTACAGACCTCTACATGCTTTGTAAGTAGGAAAACCTGCAAAATCAGCAGTGTATCAAATACTTGTTCTCCCCATTGTATGTGGTCTTGGAAAACAAGGACATTTCAAAGTGACCCCATACATTTGAAGACATTCATAAAATGTTTTTCAGCCATAAAATAGAAATTTGTGAGGTGTTTTTCCTTTGTCATAATTTGGTAATGTGTGTGGATTAATGTCAGTTATTTTCATAAATTATCAGATTGCAGATCAAATGTAGCTAAATGGAGAAAGAGAGAATGTTTACTCTCTTAGTTTAGTAAACAGTAAAAACCATAATACAGTCTACTTGTAGGCTACAATATTGTCAAACATTTAGTAATCTACTATTGCCAAATCTGTCTTTTGACAGCATATACTAAAGTCAATTTAATGCACACTTTAGCCCGAGTCACCATTTCATTGGCATTTGTTAGATTAAACTAGGATAGACAATTAATTGACAGCAGAACTATGTATGTAAGCAAGTATTTTTGATAAGGACACCTGGGGCCTCATTTATAAATCATGCATAAGCACAAATCTGTGTGTAAAGCATGCGTGGGATAATGAACATTTGCTTGAGAGTTTGCTTAATTTACGCTCGCTGCATTTCACAGAGAGCACATATTTAGAGACAGATGTGACTATTTGCAGAAAGTAAAAATTGCCTCAGCAGATAGTTTCACAAAACCAATCTGACAGGATTTGTGATGCACCACTTTAGACAAAGAAAATACATGCCATCACAGTGCCAATTCAAGCTTTCCAGCCTCTAGTTTTTGGCATCAGGTACTTTTCAACAGGCCCTTGCCGAACAATCTGGCATCTTACAACTCTGGATGAGCCAGCAGATTATCAGCAAACAAACAGTTATATAAACTTTCCTCACACCATTACATCAGGTCAAGAAAGTATACTTGACATGAGTTCCTAAACTATTGGATGAAACCCACTGTAAAGGAAACAAGTTCAAATACATGAACAGAGCAGACAAACACTTAATTTTCGGGTAAGATGTGATCTACAAAAAACATTGCTTAACGTGGTGGAAAAAAGGACAGGTGGACATACTGCTCATTCTGCAGAACAAAAATTATGGCATACACGCCTAGGCTACACATGGGAGCTTTTGAGGATGGGCGGCTTATTGGTGAGTTTTGACTGACTCATTTTGATTACAGAATATCTGATATTGCTAATGACACTTTAAATACCCTAACAGTAAATTTATTGTAGATTGAATTGATCTAACAAATCATGTATAATGTACACAAGAGAATTATCAATCTAGGCGAAAAATCAATCTAGGCGAATAATGTTTTTGGCAGGCCTAAATGATATGAATGTTACATCAATGCAAATACATTTAAACTTATATTTGTTGTTGAAATTGATCATAAAGTGTAAATATGATAAAAAACTAATTATTTTGTAAGTAGATGTATCGTAGTCATTTTGTAATCCCTTTTTGTACTCTCACTTTTTCAATTCTCTTCTGATATTTTGCCGGACCACGTAAGCGGAGCCAGCCAATAAGAATGTCACCGACCAACCCGACCAACCTTGTTAAATAGCATAGTGGTTAGAGAAGTGGACTTGCAAGTTATAGGTCCCGTGATCGTATCTCCTTTTAGTCAAAACAAAGTATGCATTTGCATTCGTTCTGAATAGACTTAAAATTTGCTGGCTATAACCTTCACTGTTTATATTATAGTGAGCCTAAAAAAAACAGTTAACAGTTATATTGCAAATATTTCTTGTGGATTTTTTAAGTACGTATCCAGGTATGCTTTTTGGGTCAGGATAGACAAAAGCTTAGCTGGCTACAACATTCAGTAGCTACATTACAATAAGCCTCAACTAAATCTGTTTAAGGTTATAGAGTATTGTGACTATTTCTGATGGAGTCCACAATTCTCTTGTCTTTTCACTTATTGAAAAGAACCCAAATATTTTGTGCCATGAAATGAACTAGCTTTGGCAGGGAAAAGTTCATCTTCAGTCCCACTAGCAATTGCTCAATTATTCAATGACTATTCCTAAAAAGTTAGTAGACACTGATAAAGCCAATTACTGGCTAATAAGCTGTTAAAACGGAGAGCGTCAAAAGACATAGACGCTATCTGAGATGGAGGTAAACTTAGTAAGAAACAATAATCAGTTCAACACAATACTTAATGGTGTCTAGCCACTGGTCAAACATGCAGCTATGTGGTGTAGTGGTTAAAGATAGTGTCTCTCATGAGGGTGACCTGAGTTCGAATCCAGTGAGGGTAACAATATTTATTCATTTTAATTGGGGGCCAGCGGAACTAGGTTTGCTTGGTTCTTTTTCTGGTTTTACCTTCAGCATTGGCTGTGTGGGTGTGACAGAGAGAGGTCAGATCTGGGTTTTACTATACATGCAGTCCCCACAAAGACAATAAAATGTAACAATACAGTACCCACAAGGCATTAGGTTAAGTGTAGGCATGTTAGGTTTTTGAGAATAAAGTTAAGGTGAAGTTAAGTTTAGGATTAGGTTTAGGGGAATAGGGAATAATGTTTCTGGTCCACAAAAGGACAAAAACCAGTGTGTGTTTGGATGTATGAAAGAGATCCAAGTCTGTTTACACGCGGTGACCAGAACTCCGCACAGAGACAATAAAACATGATGAACTGTCCCACTTGGAAAAATACAATTTCCAAACTAGGGGTTAGGTTTAGGGTAAAACGTACAATTGGTATCAGTGGGGTTACTTTAAGTTTAGGCTTTATCGATTATATATTGGTAGCTAAGGTTACAAACAGGGGCTAGTTTAAATTTAGGCATTAAAGTCAGGTTATTCAGGTAAATGTTTGGGTTTGATTATAGAAAATAGAACATGAATTTCTGGTTTTCAGATCACACACAAGGATAGAAAATCATCAAGTTATTGCTATATCGTTTTTATAGCCTCTTCTGTTATGTATACATGTTGAGTAAAGAATACAATGAAATTATTCTGCTAATAGTATATTCTGGAAAAACTCTAGAATATATTACTCTAGACAAACTTTTTGCACAGATGGTCTATAAAAGTACTCGTTTGCTCGTTCTATCAAAATGTTTGGCTAATGTTTGCGTCATGTGCTAGCTTGCTAGCCAACTTAAGCTTTAACTAAGTAACGTCAAGAAAAGGAACTGGAATGTCTGTGACAAGCTGCATTGTCATTTGTGACTTTAGACAGGCACAATACTTTGCTTTTAAACCCAGCAGAACCTAACAACTACAGTAAATGCTACGATAAAGGGGAAATTCATGTGAGTGGAAGAATACAATAGATGATTCTATCATCAGCATGAATGTGATCAAATTGTTATGGAGACATCAATTTTCAGATAGAGCTGTTAGCAACCATACTGAAGGTATGTTTATGATAGACAATGCAATTCGGCTTGAAATGCCACTCCGCATCCAAGATCCAAATAACGACTTTTACATTACGCTGTTTGAATCCTGAATGTGGATTTGAGGTATGGTATAGTAAGTCATGACTCTGCGTGTCTCAGGGTTTCTGTGACACCGTAAAGGGCAATGAAAGTCAAAGTCCTCATGTGATTGTCCAGATCAATGGAATCTTGCTTGTTGGTACCAATGTTGACCGATAGTTTGCTAATGTACTTGCTAGTATCTGTAGTTAATGAAAGCATAAACTTCTATCTAAATGTTACCGCAAACTGAGGTTTGGATATGTGAAAATGAAAATATGTTTTAAACATAGTACCAGGTTATGTAAATATTAAACCTGCTATCTGTTTATTGGCTTTTACATTTTTTCTGTTAATTGCAGGCCCTGTAATTAGCAGGTTTTCTGGAAATCAAATTGTGATCTTCAGATTCAGATGTAATCAGAGAAACTGTAAAGGCACTAATTAGGATATTGCAGGTGCATTCAGCACTGAATTTATCCCTACAGTAGTTTCCTCTTGTTCAGAGAACACCAAATAAACCTTCAATACAAAGTGATTTCAGACCCCAAATAACACAGATTTTACACCAAGGCTTAATTACCTGTATCAGTGATGTAAGTGGTAAAAAGGAAATGGAGACAGATTGGCTTCTGAGAAATTATTTGTCCAATCATTGGGATGCTAATAACTGTCATCCTTTATCTTCTCTTTTCCAAGCCTATGCCCAAGGTTCTCTTTTTCTGTATTTTTTTTAGCTTTTACCTTATTGAGCTGCTCCTAAAGTGCTTGAAAAATAGTGATGAAAGAAGGAAGAACAGTATGCAGAAAAGGATGACGATGGGAGTTGGAGTTGGGGAGGGTAGTGGTAAGGGCATTCAGGGGAGGCTTTTGTTGGAACCCTCCTCCCTCATGCGAAGAGCTTGGAGGGCAGTGTGTATAATTTACTACCCACCACCTGCACCATTGGCTGCAGAGGACTCCATACCAGGACGGAAGACGAGGAGTGGAAAATAAGCCTCATAGAAAATCCTATTAGAGTAAACAAGAGGCAGCAGGAGGAACGTTGGTTGGCTCCATCCTGCTACTCATTCATTTCAGAGAGATAGAAAGAAAGAGATGGTGGAAAAGAGCAAGGGAGGGAGAGAGCTACAGACTGTGAAATCTTTGTGAATAAAACAGATTAAGTCATTTGAAACTGTGTCTCTTGGTTCAGCTCACTGCCACGTTGACTACAAGGCAAATTACACAGTGTGTTTGTGGATCTTTGTCTGTGGTATCGCCTAGAAACCAGACCTGCTTTTTAAAACATGCACATTTGAGTATATGGTTTTATAAATACTCATTTATGTATTTGAGTATTTTCAAATGCGCACCACAAAACAAGAAATTTTATCAGAGTAAATGAATGGTTACTTGTAAAGCCAAATCTACCATATTGGATTAGATTATTCCTTTGAAATGCTACCTGGGTTAATGTTTGTGTATTATGAGCCAGTTTATTTGAGTACAATTATAATTTTTTACTTCAACTACATGTAAAACATATTTGAACGCAATTCCACTCATCAGTAAGTGGTCCCATCTGTCACTGGTTATCTGCCCACTCTGTACCGCAAGTCTCCACCATGATGCCCAAGCATTATCGATCAATCTGGTAATGTACTGTAACTCCTCAAACTAAATAGATTAAACCTGGAAAAAATGAATGGACATTGGATCTAATACTATTACCCGCTAATATAGTGTTACTACATATGTCTTTCATTTATTGCCAGATTGTTAAAATGAATTTCCTTGTTAAAATGTTGGACACATTTTCTTTCATGGAAGGTTTCTGTAAGCTGCAAACCCACTTTTGTTATGTCACACACACAATAATATACAGACACTGTATAAAGTACTATTTTACATAACACAAGTAAAAAATCATACCCACCAGGTTGCAAGGTGGTAATGTTAATATAGTATTACTAGCAAAGCAATCGTTTTATGAGTAAAACTGCCGTGGCATGCTTAACCCTTCTTGTATGCTTTAATTTAACAAGGTAAAATAACGTTTATTTCACACGCAAAAAAACTATTAGTCACAAAGGGTATTTTTACTTCTCTGCACCTATTGTACATCTGTTCATTCTTGTGGCATCACTTACTATGGTATTATTTGGCAGTGATGAAATATTTTAGACAGGCCTACATTATTTCAACTCTCATTGGTAAAGAGTGCTCACAGGTTCAAAAGGATCTTTGAGAGAGAGTGAGAGAAAGGTAGAAGTGTGTGCAATGTGTGTCCTCAGGCACTTTATAACTTAATTTGAATGATTCATAATTTTTTTACCTCAGTGAAGTGCAGTACATATTTTTCTATTATCTAGTCAGCTATTGCTTTGGCCTCATTTTGAGCCTCCTCAGACAGAAAACCTTTCCATACCATTGCCCTCATTTCCTCCGTTTTGTGCGCTGCAGTGCTGCAGTAAGGTATAATTTGTGTGCCACTATAAGAATGTCTGTCTGTATGTGTCATCTTTGTGTGTGTGTGTGTGTGTGTGTGTGTGTGTTTGTGTGTGTGTCTTTTCAGCAGAGATTTGTACTGGCAATAAACCTGTTCCACATATACTGACCAATGGCCGTTTTCAGCTCTTCCGAGCCTGTTGTGGATTCAGCGATAAGAAAAGATGCTAACTTCTTAACTTCTTTAAATTGTGAGGAAAATGGGGAAGATTTGTTTCTTTACAGGCATCCTTATTTGCAATACCCTCAAATACTACCCGATAAAAAACACTGAGCCTGAGCAATATCCTGTATACAGAATCCAGTGACATTCTACAACCCCATTTCTCCAAAAAGTTCTGCCACTGTATAAAATGTAAATAAATACATTTCGTTTTTATTTTTAAGGTTTAGGGTAAAGGTTAAGGTAAGGGATAGAATAAAGGTTTGGGTATATAGATAAGGGTTAGGGTTAGTAGATAAGTCAGTAGACAATCTGTAGAACATCTGTAGGAACACTTCTGGGACTCAAAATATAGTGTCACCCAATCATGTTACTGACTGGTTGCCAATTGTCCAAATTAGATGTGAGGTATTCCACCAGGTTGAG
Source organism: Esox niger (assembly GCA_016801105.1). Taxonomy (NCBI): domain Eukaryota; kingdom Metazoa; phylum Chordata; class Actinopteri; order Esociformes; family Esocidae; genus Esox; species Esox niger. Next base: position 13,407 of record JACXGJ010008258.1, on the reverse strand, counting down.
TTTGTTGCCAAATGTGTTGCTGGCATCAAATTCTAAATTGGCATGCTTTTTCCAAAAACAATAAACAACATTTGATGTTGTTTTTTTACTATATTCAATTAAATATAGGGAAAAGCAACTTGCACATCATTGCATTCTGTTTTTATTTGCATTTTACCCAGTGTCCCAACTAATTTGGGACCATATTACATAACCACAGGGGATTCAATCTCACACCGCAAGTGGTCAAATATCAATATCTGGAAGTGAATTATCCTAAGTTAGAAAAAAATGTAGGACGGTAACAAGTTGTGCAGGTACTAATTGGTGCACTATAATTAAAACAATGAAATTGTTAGTAATTGCAATCTGTACCATGTTTTTAACTAACGGTTTTAGCACAATGCTAGGATCAGGTGACCTCAACATATACAGTAGGCCATTTCTACAGACATTGAACACTGTATTTATATGACCAATTGTATTAATATAAAAATAGTATTTTAAAAAGTTGGCATTCTATAATTGTAGCTCAGTATTTTTTTATGTAGTGTTTTATTGTTCTCATGGTTTTTATGGGTGCCAATAATTTTTTACCTGAACGCATTCATTTAGTACATGTAAATAATTAACACGCAAAACATTTCTTTTGGCGATTCTTGACATTTATTACAGCAGAACAGCTGAAAAAGATTGAATGGATCTTTACAGCTGATCATAATCGACAGCTCAAATGACCGCATTGAGTTCCCAGCCAACTGAGGCAACAGCTCTACTGCATTTCTGATTGAACATGTAGCAACGACAAAAAATCTTGGTGATACATGAAACAGCCTCAGTGTTAATAGAAAAAAGAAAATCTGATTTTATCATGATATCTTAACAGAGAATAGAAAATCAAGTGGTTGAGTAGGAGGTGATGAGGACTTGTTAGTTTGAGGGGAGATGTTTGAGGGATGAGTCTCTAATAATCTCCAGCCTCTTTCCCTTGAGTCCAGCAGGACGGATGTCTGTCCTACATGTCCTCACTCACTTGTATGCCAAAATCCTGCAAACATCCACTCTGAATTCATAATACAGGGCAGAGGATAGAGATACTACGCTATACACTGTAGCATTGTCCCCACCATGGGAATACATGTAAATAAATAACATATCCTTCTTGAACTACATAACTGGCTACTCTTGGCTCATCTTTTTAAAATATGTTTTCAGGCATGAAAAAATGTGTTTTCAGGTATGTTTTCAGGCACTGTCCCTAGTCAGGATAAAAGCAGTGGGGAAAGGTGCAGAAGAGTTATTTTTTGCCAAGAGAGGGTCAGAATTCAAAACCATGCTGCAGCAATTCATGAGGGCTGGAGGCAATGGTTTAGACTGCTGAAACATCCAAGGTCAACAAATTAGCATTTATTTTACTGACAAACAAAGGCAAAAAAGTATGTGAAGTCCAAACACATATTGCAAACACATGTGGCAGTTAGAGTTACATAGGTGTAAATGATGCCATATTGTAGATGAAAACAAATTGCAAAATATACTGAATAATTTCTATAGCAGGTGAATTTAATGGAAATGTTTGGTTATGTGTATTATTTTAGGTGTACATAGAGAGAGACGCTTGGAAACAAATTGTATAGAATGGATGGTTGATATGGAAACAGCTCTATCTGTAAACACTGTTCAATGCAAACCTGTCGCTTGGATTGTGCAATGATTCTTTCTTGGGTGGGAAAAGAAAAGAGAGGATGTCTACAGAGTAAAATTGGATCATCCTAATTGCTGTGAAAATTACACAAAATTGTCACAAAAGCACTGACAAAATGTCTGGAAATGGTTGCATGATATGCGCAATAATCCTAAATTCCCTGCTCTGTCAGGACATACTTAAAATGCAGCCAGATAAACAACTTGCTCATGGGTGCCTCTGTATTGTTTTTCAGGGACAAAAAGGACATTTTCCACAGATTATTAGTCATATTAGTCTGTATTACCTCCTTTTAGACATTATAAATCATATTAAACTGCATTACCTCCTTTTTTGTAAAATGCATGCTACTGGGTGAGCCTCACCAAAATAACCCACTGTCAATGTAATGTAATTTCATTGTTTGAAATGCGATAATCACAAGTAATATGAGTAGTGTGCATCTCTTCATTCTACACTTCCACCAGAAACAGGAGTTTCAATTTAGTACATGACACTTCGACATCAGGCGTGGGTGGGTGATTCTTTATTGGACATTCATACAAACCTTAAAATCCAGTGGTTCAAAACGAATGTACTCACAACAAACATTTGTTGCTGGTGGTCAATGAGAACTCCCCTAATATCTTCTAGCTGGTGGTCTATGAGCATTGTTGGCGAAACATTGTAAACTGTCAAAAAAAGCCTCTGACTGAGATTTGGAAAAAATCATTTTTATGTCCTTAGGGATTTCTCTTGACTTTCTCAGGAGTGTAGATGATGGAATAAGTACAGACTGTGTGTGTTGGCTGACTGTCTCTGGGAGTTAAAGTAGCCTACTTTAGATATATCTTGACTTTCTCGCTATCATACTTTGTGCCGCAGTCATAGTACTTTTTGACATTTCTGTCACTTGGATGTATTGTAGTCTCTCAGACGGAATGCCTCAGTGCGTTTTTATGGACTGAATCACATCAGCTTTGTTGTCTGTGTTTCTGTCGTGGTGGTATGTTCGAATGGACTATATCTAAATGGTCTATTATAATTCATGATTATCTGTAATTCTGCCATTAGCCTGCACATATGGGCAACAACCCTTTATCCCCAGTAATAAAGTGCTTCAATACCTTTTTATATCCATGATAAAAGCTATTGGATGAGATTATTCATGCACTTCCCTAAGCAATGTTGAAACACTATCTCCTATCAATATCATGTTCAAAGCGATTTATATAGGAAATCCCAACTTGGACCCATATGGGAGTTGTTGACTGCAGACCGATGCTTATTGATGCTATTGTTCAGACTAATGGATGCTTTAGTGTTGTGCTAAATAAGCAGAGCCATTGATCTGTGACAACCCCATTCCTCACCTATGGAAGCAAGTAGATTAGTATGCTTGTTAAAGCCTCCATGTCATTCCTCCTTAGAGATCTACAGCCTCCGCCATTTTGCACGCAGCACGATTTACTCTTAAACACTGTAAATCTCTGATTATGTGTCAGCGAATGAGTAGGCTGGGGTTCAGAGAATGGCCTTGGGAAATATCATCAATAATCGCCCTAGTACCAGTAATTCAGTTCAATCCTTCCTTGCTGTTGATACACTAGCAGCTGTAGCTGTTTGATGTTTCACTTAGCTGCTTCAACCTCAAATTCTTGACTATAGCCTATCCTTTTGTGTGCTCTTCAAGACAACTCTACCTCATTACAGTAGATTTAGTGTAATCAGTATTTTCAGCAGAAACTGTTGAACCCTGCCCACATGCTTAGGAAAAGAGAAATCAGATCAATGACAGGCATGTAGTAACACTGCTGATGCCGTCATGTCTGTTCCGTGCTATGTTTGAGCAGTCAAGTTGAATGAAGACGTGACAGGCCGCTGCCAAGTATGGGCTAATCCCAAGATCAACTGAGCCTCACAGAGTCTTTGATCAGGACTGATCAGCACTATTTGAGCAGCAAGGGGTGACCAGGCCATCAGCACAACATTAGCCTCATTCCTATCCCAGTGGGATCCAGCATCGAAATGATCTCAAATTAGATTGAATTTAAGGCCTGACTGAACAACAAAGATAAAATGCAATATGCATGTGTATTAAATCATTTTAGAGAAAAGAGAATAACAGAGCCAGAGGAGGAGATGCTTTGATGGCAGATAGCCCATTAACTGGTTAGCAACAACGCTATGCTGCAATTAGAACATTGCCAAAATCGTATATTAATTTGGGGTGGTTTTGCGGAGGAAAACGGTATGATTGTTGATCTGTGATTAAAACTCAAGTGGAATTCTGTTGAAAATGTCTGTGTTGAGGACAGATTTTTTGTTTTGTTCACAGTTTTTTTCACACATTAAAATAAAGAACCTGCTAATGCAGAGCAATCCTGCTAGTATGGAGCAAATCAAATCATTTAATCAATGTGAAATATGAACATCACAGGAATTTGTCTTCTCGACGTGAGATTCTTAGAAACTTGATAACCTCATCCCCAGGTGAATGTGTAGAATGCGAATGAGCATTAAACATGTACTCCACCGCTAAATGTAAAGGGACACCATCATTTTTCCATGGGTTTGTATTTTGTAAAAACAATTCAACAAAACAAAATACAATTTTCACATTGCATTTCTGACATTTGATGTCGATCCGGTCCAGCTTGAGCCAGCTATTTCATACTACCAGCTATTTGCTTACAACTTTTTATCATAATGGACACATTCTAATGAAGAAATAACTGCTTTGTTATGCTAGTGAGACAGCTAAGCTGCACTGTATGTTCACCATGCTGTCCCATTGCAATGTTACAATGTAGCGGTCAGTGCTTGGGTGCTAAAAACATGAAGTAATTTTTTGAGAGATTATTCGTCTGTAGATTAAGCTAATTAAACCAATGCAAGATTTTTTCATTTCTTATTGGATAGGAAAGACAATCTGGGTTAAACTTTTCCACCAGGCACAAATATTGGTCTGGACTAGTGCTATTGATTTTTTGTTGAAAAACTCTCACATATTCACTGATGTCAGTGGCCTATTTCAGCAGGATAATGTGACCTGCCATTCTGCACCCATTGTTTGGGAAGAGTTCCGGTTGTTTCAATACGCTCAATCCGAATGAGCATCTGTGGAATGTGATCAACCAACAAGACCGATCCACAGAAGCTCCACCCCACATCTTACAGGACTTGAAGGATCTGCAGCTTATGTAATGGTGCCAGATACTACAGACAACCTCAGGGGTCTTGTAGAGTCCATGCCTCAGCGGGTCGGTGCTGTTTTGGAGGCACGAAGAGAACCAACAGTATATCAGACAGGTGTTCATAATGTTTTGGCTCATCGGAGGAATTTGGAAAATAATTGCATTTATTAAGTTACTACAAATTGGAGATGAAGGGTATAGCCGTGTGTGGGTTAATGGCAAACAGCTGTGACCAAGTTCGGATTATCCATAGTTCTGATGTGAAAATATTGGATGTGACTGGTTAAGACCAATTAATAGATTAATAGATTTTAAGGGGAGTCCTTTTATCTTCCTTATTGCTTATTGTACTCCCCAGTACTCTTACACTTCAATACCTTCTTGTGCCATTACGATTAACCCTGGGATTGATTTCCCTAAGGATTACAAAGGAATGTTTAGGTCTTAATGATACGACCTGGGAAGTCACTTATCATGCCTGCTGCATATCGATTGACTCACAATGCCACCTCTTCCCTAGCCTTCAGTCACTGACATAACAGTGACTGGCATAACACGAGAAAAAACGCTGGTGACCACAGGGGTCCAGGGGAGAGCGGTACAATAGGCCAGCACCACCCAAATTTGCAGGGTTAGTAACTGAATACGGTTGCCTGGCCTTGAAACGCTCCTGCGACTCCCTGCATTCCCGCTAACACAGGGATTCCGCGTATACCTCAGGGTTGAGTGAGCAGCTGGATAAAAACACGAAAGGCAAATCCAATCTCATTTTCAATGAAAAGTTTTGCCTGCAGTCAGAAAGAGAAAATCCTATGGAATCGGATGTGTCAAGCCACCTTTCAAACAGCATTCATATGTGGTACTAAATCGGATAACAATCTGATATCTGGCTTTTTGACTTGTTTCTGAACAGTCATATATGATTTATTCAGAAGTAAATGCTTTTTCCGTCACTCCCTATGTAAAATGTTGTGGTCCAATGTCTTCACTGTTTGTAGAGTTTTATAACTATGACAACTATCATGGAATGCAAACTGTGGCGGAGAGAAAAATTACACTGACATTGGCACACAATCAAAAACGCATCTAACAATGTGATTATTTGTCAAATCCTTCAGGATTTACTTGATTTTGCAGTTTTTTTTTTTCAATTGAACTATATTTTTCCTTTTGGGATTGAGAAAGGACTGTCAGGGGCTGCAGCATGCACAGCTACTTCTTTAACTGTAATGCAGTGGATTGCTGATAATGACATGAAAATATATTGGGATTCAGTCCATACAACAATCCTATTCACACTCACCTCAGCAAATTATAAAGCACGTACAAATAATATCCAAAATGTAGGCACATTTTGCAGGAGGTCAATGAGGATATTCACAAGCTTTTCCCACATTATCTTTGCCTTACGCGTTGCCATGACATTTCCATTGTTTGGTTAGAATTCCATTAACCTAAAAAATCTACCTTACAGTCTGAATGCAGACCAACTCGGCCATTTGTAATGCATGTTTAAACAGTCAGTATTCCAAAATGCATTTCAAACCATTTAACAGATGTTAATGTTAAATGGATATTCGTATTTTAAGCATGTAAGACAACTTTTAGTGTTGAAACAACAAGACTGTTGCTTTAGTCAAAGTTCCATTTCTGTTTTACTTGGCTACTAGTAACGTGTATTAGCCAAATTGCATAAGCATGATTGCAGACACTGGATACAGCAAAATAAATGCATTCAAAATGTTACTCCTCTTTGAGGGCCTTTAATGTAATGTCAACACTACTATTTCCACTATTACGACCTTCCACTATTACGACCATAAATTAGTATCGGTTGAACTGTGTTTACTCCCTGCTTTGGCCTTGTCTCAGAAAGCATTTCGAAACATGGTTGTCTCAAGAGTCTCAAGTACATACCAAAAATGTTTTGGGGTCGCCTAGGGGCCCTTGCACATTGCACTATAGTTGTATAGTTAATATTGATGCATGTTTTGTGTAGTGTTATTATTGATAGTTCATGTTATGTTCAAATTTGTATATTATAATTACTGTTAAATGTTTTTACTTTTAACTGCAGTGTCGTGAGTAGGATAACCAAGCATTTCATTGCCATAACTTGTTATGATGATACATAAACCTTTTGAACCTTTGAGCCTAAGCAGGTTGCCTGTTTGCCATATGAATACAAAGAGTAGGCCCTGGTCTTTTCAATTCACTGTGTATTAGTCAGTTGCACGAACATACGGGGATTCATCCAGGGTGAGCGTGCTGCTAACGGCTTAGCTATCTACATTGTCCTCCATTGTCTCATACTGTGTTTAAACAATTGATACTCATCTTCGTAACACTCTTTGACCACATTCCAACCATTTGAGTAACCCAGCAGGTGCCTTTTGGTTAGTTCCGTCTGTATAATTTGGCTTTGGTGGAAACATCTAGTACATTCTTAACTCTGTTGTATTGGGCCACTTCAGGGCTAAGATTAGACATTCAACAAACAGAGATAATTAGAGTCATGGGCAGATAAATATTTAAATGTTCACTATGTGTTATTTTCTCCCCGAGGATAACTCCAGATTGGGTAAAAAGACATATACCTGTTGTGAAAAGTACTCAATCAATGGTTAGGTTTTAGAGTAGAGTACATTAGGTAAGAACATATTCACTGGAACAATTCACATTGCATTATGCTGACACTCAAAAGATTGACTGTCTTCCTAAACTCAAAGTAAGTGTGAGTGATAGTTTGACTTACAGTATCATCCATTATAGTCCTTAGGTATACATTACAGTGCCTACGCCAGCAGCTACCTAGCTAAATGCTTATGTGTGGAGGAACAGTGCATTTTATGAACTGACAGACAGCACACCCCTGATAGGCCTCGTTAAAATGACAAGTGCCAATGCCAATATTCATAATGACCCTCTTATTTATAGCTTTTAGCCCCTCTGTCTGGCGTCTAGTTACCATTCTCACCAGTCAATCACATTTTTTTACTACCATCCATTGTCTAAAATGAATACCCCCACCCATAGCCCAAAGCAGATCAGTAAAGTGTGAGATCTGCATTACAGCATTCGTTTCCACTTATGTATTTTCTTCTTTACTTGCCTTATTCCATTTAGGGTAATTCAACTCAGAAACACTGGAGTAGAACTGCGTTGATTTAAAAAGACTTGTTCTCTGATTGATAAGCAGATACAGTCATTGGATTTTGGTTACCTTGAATATGATTACTATTTTTCTTTTTTATGTTAATCAACCATAGGAACAACCGGCAAGGTGCACATTTAATCTGGCTGTGAAAAGACAAATCTGTGGAGGTTACTTCATCACTTTGAAGTGGGTTGCATTATCCAAATGAAAAACAAGCAGAGAAAGAAGCAGATTTAGCAGAGTGACTGCAGAAAAAGTAGCGTTTCAAGGACAAAGATAACCACGGACGTGTAATCTAATACAAACACTGCTTTAATTATACAAAACTCTAACACATTTAACACAGGACATACTGGCTCCTAATGGTTCCCAGTTAGTGCATACAGTAGAAATGATCCTGCTACAGTAACGTGTGTGAATGGTAAGAGACAACTGAATCCCCATGTGTAAAACCATATGTTAAAATCAATTAAGAAAGGGCAGGAGGCTCAATGGAGACAATCCCTAGAGTTTCTCTTAGACCTGCCAGCACATTTGGTTCTCCGCCCTCTCTATTGATGGGCATCTGGTGAATAGAAGCCAATACTGTTTCACATATACACTAACCTTCCCCGTCTTCTTATCAGTCTTTCACCACTGACTGATGGAGATCAATTCTGTCTTCTCGTATTATAAGCTCCTCATACACAGTGTCACTAACTGTCCGGGTAGAAATATCAACAAGAGGCATTATGATTTACAGAGGCTGGCCTGGTCTCCTGCCTGGGTGCCATGGGGGAACAGATTAAAGACTAGGCGCAGCAGCTATGTGTCAACCCCAGTCATCAACACCCAGGGAAACACATTAACCGGCTGACTTTTCAACTGTGATTATCTTGCTGTTCTCTGGACCCCTCTGGGGACTGTCATGGCTACTCAACGGGTTCCTGCGCCCCAAAAAGCAAGTAGAGCTATGGGCTGTGGTACTGTGTGAGCTGAAGACATACATGAGCTATACATGAATAAGTGCTATCAAACGATTAGAATACTGAATCTGTAATTAATTGCGATTAATTGTAATTTTGGAGTGTGTTAAAATTTGTATAAATGAACACTTTTCTGTTTAAAACATAATGTGTGCATTACGTTGAAGACATGATGTTTTATTGTAAACTATGGACAGTGCTTGATTTGTGCTCTTACCATTGTGCTCTTGATCAAGGCACCAAGTACAACAATGTCTATTTTAGGATTCTGTATAAAACTCAAATCAGCCCCCCTTATCTGGAAAACTGCAGACACTGAATCATACCTATGCTGTTCGTGGTTTTGGCCTATGATTTTTAGGCTAAAATGTGGGTAGACTGGGGTTCAGGTGAGAACCTTGAAACAGATAACTTTTCTAATAGCCACAACCAAATACATACAGTGGATATAAAAAGTCTACACACCCCTGTCAAAATGACAGGTTAATGAGATAAATCATGTAAGAACTATTTCCACCATTAATGTGACCTGTAACGCGAACTATTCAATTAAAGAAAATCTTTGAGAGAAAAAAAATGTATCACAATAACCTGGTTGCATAAGTGTGCACACCCTTAAATTGATACTTTGGTGAAGCACCTTTTGATTTTATTACAGCACTCTTTTTGGGTAGGAGACTATTAGCATGGCTCATCTTGACGTGGCAATATTAGCCCACACTTTGCAAAAGCGCTCCAAATCTGTAAGATTGCGAGGACATCTCCTGTGCACAGCCCCTCTTCAGATCACCCCACAGTTGTTCAATTTGATTCAAGTCTGGGCTCTGGCTGGGCCATTCCAAAATGTTAATCTTCTTCTGGTGAAGCCATGCTTTTGTGGATTTGGATGATTGCTTTGAGTTGTTGTTGTGCTGAAAGGTAAACTTCATCTTCAACTTTCTAACAGACACCTGAAGGTTTTGTGTCAAAATTTCCTGGTTTCTGGAACTGTTAATAATTCCCTCCACCATGACTAAGGCCCTGGTTCCAGCTGAAGAAAAACTGCCCCAAAGCATGATGCTGCCACCACCATGTTTCACTGTGGGTATGGTGTTCTTTGGGTGATGTGCAGTGTTGTTTTGTGCCAAACATACCTTTTGGAATGATGGCTAAAATGTTCAACCTTGGTTTCATCAGACCATAACACATGATATTTGTTTTTGCAAACTTGAGCTGGGCTTGGATGTTTTTCCCTGTAAGAAAATACTTCCATATTGCCACGCTACCCCATAGCCCACTCATATGAAGAATATGGGAGATTGTTGTCACATGTAGCACACAGACAGTACTTGCCAGAAATTCCTGCAGGTCCTTTAATGTTGTTGTAGGCACCTTGGAATCCTCCTTGGCCAGTTTCCTTCACATCTATTCATACATTTTGGAAGGATGCCCAGTTCTTGGTCCAGTTCTTGTGTATTGTTTTCACTGTGTTCCATGGTATATTTAATGCTTTGTAAATTATTTTGTACCCTCCTCCTGACTGATATCTTTCAACAATGAAATCCCTCTGATGCTTTGGAAGCTCTCTGCGGACCATGGCTTTAGCTCTGAGATGCAACTAAGAAAATGTCAGGAAAATCCTTGAACAGCTGAACATTATTTGGGATTAATCAGAGTCAATTTAAATTATGGCAAGTGAGTAATGACTACTATTTAAGTTTGAATGTAATTGGTTAATTCAGAACACAGCCACATTCCCAGTTATAAGAGGTTGTGAACACTTACAGTTGTGTGAAAAAGTGTTTGCAACCTACTTGATTTCTTATTTGATTGCATGTTTGTCACAAGTACATGTTTCAGATTATCAAACAAATTCAAATACTACTCAAACATAACAAGTGAACACAAAATTCAGTTTTTAAATAAAGGTTGTTATTATTAAGGGAAAACAAAAACAGATGTCCAGACACTTTCCTTCAGGATTTTTTGGTAGACAGCATGGTTCCATTTACCACAGCAAGTCTTCCATGTCCTGAAGCAGCAAAACAGGCTCACACCATCACACTACCACCACCGTATTTTACTGTTGGTATGATGTTCTTTTTCGGTGTTGGTATGATGTTCTTTTTCGGTTCCATTACATCTGGCGTAAAAGTAAATGCGGTGTTACTTACAAAGAGTGCAACTTTTGTTTCATCAGTCCACAGAGTGATTAGAAGATATAGCTAGCTAACTAACCAGCTAAATAGTTGAACACTTGAAAAGTTGAAAATCAACCTGTTCATGTCTTGTCATATTTTGTAGTACATTTTAGCTAACAGGACTGATGGTGACCTTGACAAGGGTCCATATCACAGCAGGATCAGACAGCCAAGGAGGAAAGGTCAACCATGGAGCTGAGATGAAATGTGGCTGCATAGCAGTAGTCTATAAAAGAGGATAACTTATGATAAATAATGGATGTCATAATGTGTTGTATTTATTAACTGAACCAGAAGTATGTTGAGTCAACTAGGGTAGTCATGAGCGTTGTGGATGAGCTTAGGAGGTAAGGATGTAAAATACAATTATAGTACAGGCAAAATGTACATGCAGCTCCCATTTTCAACCTGACACATTGAAATACAGAGGTCTGCAATTAATATTAAGTTATATTAATTGAAATGGCTGAAGGCAGTTTTTTCATGTCTGTTCTAGCAGAATCAAAGAGATGTTGTGTCCACCAGTGCAGATATACCATATGGCCTAAAGTATAAGGACTCTCGACCATCACACCTATATCGGCTTGTTGGACATACCATCTCAAAAAATCTTTGTCACCCTCACGTTTGAAATCCATCTACACCCTGGGTTTTTCTACTGTTAATGATGCAGCTATGCAATAGAGGCCAATGAAATGCCTAAGGAGCTCTGGATGTGTGCATACACAGTAATTAAATGCTAAGCAACCACAGGTTTTGCTTTGATATACAGTATGTATTATCTTGCAATGGTGTGTGGGTGCATGTGTTCACGGTATGCTCATTTGAGCAATTTTGTATTTTGTGATTATTACCTGTCAAAACTCGTCACAACCCTCTATGACTAGCTGACCATCTGAACTCTGTTCTCTTTTATATCGAGACGGAATTAATTTGTTTTGGCTGCACAATTTGCTAGCAACAACACGGAGTCACCATCATTTGAAATATGAAAGCAATATGTCATATCTGATTATCTGAAGTATTTTTCTGGAGGCGTATTATCTTAAAATTCAACAGCTCAAGTGGATGTATTTATACAAATAATCATGATACCATCATGCTTGGTATTATTTCGTTTTTTTGCAATGCTAACAGTTTCATACCCATCTGCAGGATTAATGTGAACTAATATTTCTCAAAAATAATATTTGACAAAGTTTATATTGTATATGACAAACTAACAAATCAATACAAGATAACTAAGTTAATCTTATCAGCAAAACCTATTTAATCAATTCAAATTTCCCTGGACATCAAGTGCATAATTTTGATTAACTATAGTGTCTCAGTCTGTATATTGTAAATACCTAATATGACCCAATAGTAGATATATTATATGTTTGGGACACATAGAAGTGAGTCTGGACTGGACCAAACCTAAACTAAACAGAACCCTGTAGTTGAAAATGCATATGTTTTCTCCTTTTCACCACCAAAATAAAGAATGGTTGATGAGCATATGAGATGGTGGGAGATGAGCAATAAGAGTGGTAAACAAGGCAGAGTGGCCAAGTGTTGAGCCAGTAAACCAACTATGGAAAGGGAAAAAGCACCGCCCTTAGAAACGTTAGTCTAACATTGGTAAATTATTTCTATATACACTTTCAGATTTATAGTATGATTTTATATACCGTGTGCATCTATCTAGTTATAGTAAGGCAAGCAGAGTTCACAGTGTAGTACAGGGCATCTCTGTTACAGTTAATGGTTTGGAGGTGACTTGACGTGGTGAGCATAGTCTTGTAAGTCTATGTGAGGCCAATGGCCAAAGCACATGCATTGAACATTTTTAGAGGGCAGGATTATTTGTTCATGATTGACCTCCCCTGGCACTCTGCCTGTCAGATCATTTTGGCAACATTGTCTGACCAGGGTGGGAGGGGTCAGCATAAATCTAATTGGTAGATCTAAAGAAAATTAGTTTAAGGTTTTATGAGTCAAAATAAAGTGCGAGTGCTGCAGATAAACAGTGTACAATTAGTTCACTGTGCAAAATTCAAGACACTGGATGTTTCTATGAAACAATGATAACTCAAGAAAAGCTAAATGTGCATCCACACAAATTGAAAATGATTCAGATCAAATAGTTGCTAGTTATTTTGCACCAGCAAAACCTGAACAATTATCATTCCTGTGGTGATTGATTGCAGATGTCTTTTTGTCTTCCAGTGGATATACTAGGTATGCTTTGTAAACTGTTGTT
>JACXGJ010008257.1:0-27786 GCA_016801105.1 Esox niger | reverse complement strand
TCCCATGTAATGGAATGGGGGTGCAAAATAGTGTCATTTTTTTTGGTGATTTTTTTGCTTTTTTTTTTAGCCAAAGGGGTTGTGATACCCATATACACTCACTATAGATGTTTTCTTTTACAGAAATTATTCTAGGACCCCAAATGTGCATGTAGTGAAATCCGGCCTAAAATAGCCTGGATCAATGAGGGTTAATGTCAAACCCTGTGTGTAAGTGCTGACCCCAGGAGAACCAGGAGGAACACTTAAAGAAGTATCCCTTCTGAATGGCTTCATCTTAAGAACATCATAAGAAATATGCAAAGCTGACACTGTTGCTGCCATAGTGAACAAAACTCCATAGGAGAGCCTTAACCACTTTACTTGGGATTACTGCGATTACCTTGTCATGTCTAGACAAACGCAAGTACAATCATTGGGAATATAAAACATTTCTACACTGAAAAGCTTATCTGCTTATCTGCTTATGACAATGCTGAACTAACCAGATAATCATTGTCTGAATCTCAAATTGCATACTCCAAGTATGTACTTCGCGGATTATGGTAGTATGTACTGTTCAGTACATAGTAAGGTAGTATGCCAATATTGGGACATACTCCCTTGTCATAAAATTGCATCGCAACATCAGATTTTGTCATGCATTAACATCACGACAAGATTGGAATATTCAGCTAGACACTATTAAGCATTGTATTAAACTGACTAATGTTTACATCTATTATAAATAGCTTTTATGAAATGTATGGCTTTTGACACTAGCCTTTCTAAAAGCTTAAGACAGTAATAATAGTATTTTACTACTTGGAATAGTCAAAAGTATTGAGCAATTGCTAGCAACACTGAAGACGAACTTTACATTGCCAGAGCTATTTCATTTTATGGCAACATTCCTCTTTCATTCATATGACAATGATGCCATAACTTTCAATATAAATAAATGAAAAGACAACAGAATCATGGAAATCCCTACTATTTTACTGCAGGGTTTGTGGTCTATATTATCCCAAAAACCAGGCACAAATGTGTACTTTGAAAATCCAGCAGAAATAGTAGACCATGTGGGAAATTTTGGCATATGACATACTAATATGGCATACAATATACACCGGTCAGCCATAACATTATGACCACCAGCCTAATATTGTGTAGGTCCCCCTTTTGCCGCCAAAACAACGACAGTAGCTCGTCTGTTGGACCGGACCACACAGGCCAGCCTTCGCTCCCCACGTGCATCAATGAGCTTTGGCCTCTTCATGAACCTGCCGGGGGGTTCACCACTTTTCCTTCCTTGGACCACTTTTGATAGGTACTGACCACTGCAGACCAAGAACACCCCACTAGGGCTACAGTTTGAGATGCTCTAACCCAGTTACCTAGCCATCACAATTCGGCCCTTGTCAAAGTCGCTCAGATCCTTACGCTTGTTCATTTTTCCTGCTTCTAACACATCAGCTTTGAGGACAGAATGTTTATTTGCTGCCTAATATATCCCACCTACTGACAGATTCCATGATAACAAGATTATCAGTGTCATTCACTTCACCTGTCAGTGGTCACAATATTATGGCTGATTGGTGTGCGCATGCGCACACACAATAAAAATGTATAATTTAAATGATAATTAAAAGAATGCATTGAGAACATGTAACATTGAATAGTGTATTTCTACATTTATCGACTTATTTCATATTTAATGATTTATTTCATGGTTGCAGTCATTGTGAAATCTGTCATTATTGAATCCATCATTGAATCTATCACTTTCATCCACCAAGGTCGGAAGGGCGGGCTATACTGAATAACATTTTTTATTGTTAAATCGACTTCATTAGCAGGCGCTTAGGCATCAACACAACTGTACTGATGACTTGGTGATAAATGCTTTCTACAGCAGATGAAATTGAAGATAATACCATCTTGAGAGACAAAACTTTAGATATTGCAAAAGAGTGTAATGCTGGAGTCCCTGTCAGACAAGGACAGATGAAATTAAATTAGAAAATATTGAAGAACTTCTACACCGGAGTATGTCACACACAGAGAGCTCAGATTGCAATATTAATACCCCTGGATGTTTAATCGATTCCACCAGAATGTCAAATAATGGGCGCCCAGACTTTTGTACCGTGACAAAATCCTATTGAGGCCCCTCAAAATTCCGAGTCCTACAGACTGTACTACAAAATAAGCTTGTTATTTGATTGGACCTATTCATTACACGTTTATCTTTGTCGGCCACATTTAGGGCTAGATTGTTGTTGTGTTGAACCTTATATTAACATTGTACTATTTTGTGTTACATAATTTTTTAGAAACTCTATAAAGAACAGAATTTGTTAAATGTTCCCCTGGTTTGACTAGTTTTTTGTTTCCGTCATTCCCACTTGTTTTTGCCACACGCCTCAGCCATCCATGAGGTGATGCACATTCCAAAAACCAAAGTTAATCTGTTAAAATCGGGAAAGTCAGAGAACACACTACTGAAATGAGAAAAAAAATCCTGTTCACCTTCACAATGTCTGGAAAATAAACACACAGCTAAAAATAGACATCTTCACATTAGGGAAATACTTAAGAAGATTAAATGAAGTGATTAGCAATATATCAATCAAATAAATGTATAAAGCCTGCCTGGAAGAGGACTCTAACTTACCTTTACCAATGGGTCCAATAATTCCAGAGAGCACTGTACTTTATTAGCAAAGTCCTCCTTAATTAAAGGAACTCCTTCCAATTAGACTAAAGGTCATTTGACAGTTATCACACTCCTTTTATGAGATAGCCTTTTATAGTTCTAAGAAAGCATATCCTTTCAGTCCAGTGAAAGTTAAAGACAATTATTAGAACTATAAAAGGACAGGACAAACCTTAACGGATAATGTTGACCTTTTCTTGTGAGCATAATACGACCTTGCTGACAAACACAGGGGTCAAGCTTGCTGCAAGAAAGGGCAGTCAAATAAATATTGGATATTCAAATATCAGAAAAAAAGTTATATTTTAATAATAGGATTCGAATGGGACATTATTCTGGGAAAATAAACCTAAACCAGTTTTGGAACCTATGTAACATGGAACCTCAACAGTAATCATTCAACAGTACCATACGCCAAAAAGCTCACGAGTAGTACACCAAAATGTCAAAAGTCCTTTGAAACACATTTCTGACAGAACAAGAGCTGCATTTGACATTTAACAAAGATGATATGCTAGCATTTCTGGCAAGCAATAAATATAGATGGCAAATACGGTATTTGTGCCAGAAAATTGACTGACATTGAGACAGAATCCCCCATAAAACCTAAAACCTTGTGGCAAGAGGATTTAAAGATGGTTTTAAATTCATTCAAATATTTTCCCCATAAGGTATATTTAGAATTTATTCAAATAAGGTCTGTTTAGTGTACGCCTACACCAATTTGCCATTTTGATAACTATGTTAATTTCTATATAACAAGTTGGAGTTTTATCAATACTGGCTAATAATAAGCCAATACATGTTAAGAGAGCTAACGGAAGCATTATGCTCATCTTGTCTTGACGTGATTTTCACAGCAGTAATAACAATGAGCCGGGGTAAGCCTGAATGAAAACACAAACCTTTCTTAAAGTGATTCTGAAAGGCATTATGGAAAAAATAAATGGTGAAATGAGAAAAAAAACAGAATCATATTTTGCTGCTAGGTTTTATGGGGATTATGACACGTATGCACTTCCACTTCTCACGAACATTTTCACTAACACACATCTTTTTTCCAGTACTTAGGCTTACATACCATTTGCCTAATAATTGCCAAAACGTTAAAACTAAGAACAGTTATCATTGTCAACTAGAATTTCCATTGGCTTGCGTCACATTGTCCACATCTGGAGACAACACTGAATGCAATTTGAGATTATTTTTAAAACATACATTGTAATGTAGTTATTTGATTACAATTCAGAATGTTTATGGAACACTATTGAAACAAATTCAAGAACATTTTGACAGCCATACAGAAAGATATTCATTGTGCCACTGTAACCACTTAAGTCATCTCATGGTATTTTGCAGAGAACAGCACTGGTGCAGCTTACGACAGACAAGCAAAGCCATATAGCTTGGTTAGAAAGGCAAATTCCATTGCATCTGTTCTTATAATTTCACCAATGTCATTCAAGGTGAACACTCAAATGTTCTTCAATAAGAAATGCCAACCTCCTTGAAAGAGAGGGACCAAAATAAGTTCTACATTCTAATGGTATTTACTAGCGAGACCTGCAGAAAATAGCTTCGGTGTAGGAATACTGAGATCCATTTGTCAAAACGAATGATATCTTGTGGAAGCAGCTCAGACTGAAATGCCACTTGAAAAAACGTTTCCCTACTGACTCAAACAGGGCACTTTTCTGTGAAAGTAATAATCAGCTTGTTTTACTTATGCCTTCAGTCTCCTCAGTCGAGAAGCAAAAGAGACACACCTACTCCAGGCATTTAAAAAAATCTATTTGCATTAAAGAACAGAATGGTCATAAAGAACAATGGTCATAAATGGTCATGAAGTATTCAAACTGGTTCCTTAAAACTGAATCTTTCTCTACCTGCACCTTCTCATGAGGATAGATCAATAGTGCAGGCATCCAAAACCTAGGACAATCGTCATCAAATCTGGACCTGGAAGCCAGTTCCATTACGTTTTCATTGCAATCCCTGAAACTTAGGGAGTAATTTAGACTTGTGACAACAGAAGGGTGCAATTAATGATGAGATAAAACAGAAAGACATCATGATCTGGACATCGTATCAAGACATGAATAACCTCTGTTCTAGGACAATTAAAACAATAACATGACTGCCAAGTGAAAGTCCAAACAGATCACAGACGAATTGTCATCTCTTTACCCACCTCTCCATCATACTGTATATATAACATTGCAGAATTTAGGTTGGTACTTAAAGAGTCCCAGTCACACCTGAGTAGTAGGGGATATAGCATAAAGCAGCAATCAAAAGGGCTAATCCTCTGCTTATAGCCTCAGATCACTGTGAACTGACTAACTCTCTGCATAATGTTACAGAATCAGGCTAATTTTGTACACTTAAATCAGCCAGCTGACATGCCAAATTTCCACCTGAGTCCAAAAAGCAAAGTCCCCTGCCTCCTGACAGTAAGTTACTTGTACAGACATTGAGGACACTCAAACCAGTTGACAGAGCTGAGGGCATTTGAAAACCTAAATGTGTAAAGGCTGAGAACAAATGTTTGGGTACACAATTTTATTGCCCATTGGGGTATGATATCATTTTTATTGACATTTCACTCATTTAGGATATGCTTTTGGATTCAGGTAATTGGGCCCCTACTTTAACCACTAGGCTACCTCTGCCAATGGTATTGTTTAATAAGCCTAAGGTTTATAACTGTTACAATTAAAAGATTGTACAACCCGTTTCCAAAAATGCTGTGTAAAATGTAAAGACAAACATAATGTCAAACAAAAAAACTAACAGAATTTCAGAAACGGGGACGTATGTCTCATAATATTACTTTACATGAGAGCAGTTCGTAAGAATAATCGTCTTGAATAGTGTGTGCATGCGTGCGTGCAATTATGAATAGCTATTATGGGTAGACTAAAACAAGAAACCAGGCAAGCCTAGTTCAGCCGGCCCACAATAGAAAGGGTTAATCGTGGAAGGTTGACCACGTGAAAGGCTGTGTCGTTAATCACTACGCCACAGAGCTGAACATTTTCCGGGTTTCAATATAGCCTCTTGACATAATATTATATTGTCATGCATTATTATCATGTCAAGTTTGAAAATTTTGTTAGACACCATTAACCACTGTGTTAAACTGCGTAACATTTCTTATTAAGTTTAGTATCAATGAACTGTACGACTTTTGCCACTGGCCGTTTTAAAAGCTTACTAGCCAGTAAGTTGTCGCTAGATGCCACTAAGCATTGTGCTAAACTTAGCAAAGTTTCTTATTATGTTAACCCCCACCATGAATAGCATCTATTAACGGTATGGCTTATGCCACTGGCTGATTTAACAGCTTATTAGCCATTTGTGAATGACATTGATACAATAACTAATGTATCAATATAGGTGACATTAACAGGTTTTTTCGTCAAGCGAAAAGAGGAGAGAATCTTGTATCCAGAGACGTGTCTGACTATCCTGAAGAAATCCTAAGACATAATTAAAAAAATCCACCAGAAATTGTCACAATATGACAGTAAGCTAGTGATGGCCATTCGAGGCTTCATTACAGTTCTTCTAGCAGCAGAATATTATACTAGCAGTGCAACTTCTTTTTCAAAATACAAGCCATAATTGAAATATATAAGGCGATATAGTTAATCTTGTCGGTCAATTTTGTCAGTCATTTTATATTTCATGTCTGTTACGCTGTTGTTCTTGTCTGTTCTTTTTTACATACGAGATTGTTAACTACATGGCCTTATACATTTCAATTATGGCTTTTATTATCATGATGAAAATCTGAGTGCTGTCGGCATAATATCCTGTTGCTAAAATAACACTAATAAATTCAGACTGGCAGCTGGAATTGTCAGGTATCGTCTTGATCTGCAACAAAACCAGGAGGACTTTGAACAGTGGCAGCAACAAGTTTTTAGACTGATCATTTATTTGTCAGTGGGCACAATACATTCCAAACACGTTTTTTTTTACAGGAATGTTAAATCTTCGTAAAAACATAATTCGTTGTAACCTGATTAGTTTAATATATATTTATTCCTCAATTTTTTTTCAAGGAAGGTAGAATTAAATATTAATATTATTTTCAAAATTTCAGTATGAACATATCAGCAGTGCTATTAGGTTTATTACGTACATATCCTAGTTCTGTTGGTCCGTCGTGACTCTTACATACGATTCACATGACGATTACACTTGTGTCAACATATGAGAAGGGCTGTTTAAATTCATAATCAAGTCGCTAAAGGCAGTTATGAACATACAATGATGAGCCAAAATATTAAAGACCACTCCCAGTGGAGTGATCATCTCCTAACAAGGGCACGCCTGGGTAGATTAGATGGTAAGTGAACAATCAGTTCTCGTAGTCAACTGTTGGATGCAGGAAAAATATGCAGGAGTAAACATTTAATAACTTTAAGGTCCATATTATTATGGCCAGACAAGTGGGTCAGAGAATTTCTGAATCGGCAAGGCTAGTGAGGCGCTACCAATCAGCAGAGATGTGTACCAACCGAAAATGGTCTGAGGAACAACCCACAAACCCGGGACACGGTGTTGGGCACCCAAGATCTATGGATGCGCGAGGGCAACAGAGGCTATCCCATCTGGTCTGAAAAAAACAGAAGGTGAGGGGCACGTCACCAAATTTTCATCATTGGTACGAGAGGAATGTCACACTGCACACATTGCTCAGGAATGGTTTGAGGAACATGATGGCAACAGCACCTTACATAATCTGGAGGATCTGCGGATAATGTCTTGGTGCCAGATACCACAAAACAACTTCAGGGGACCTTGCCTGGTCAGCTATGTTTTTTCGCGGTACACAGAAGACTAACAGCATATTAGGCACATGGTCATAATGTTGGTTTGAAATAGTTACATAAAATGAATGTCAGCTGTGGAAAAATCATGCTAGCCGTATATTTGAATTATCAAGACCAACTACATTCATAAATTCTCAGTGGTGATTGGTTTCCTGGTTGAGTTTAAGCATTACTATATAAAAATATATTTTTTCTGTGCTTTCAATCAAATAAACTGTAAAACCTGGAATAGAATTGCACCCTACATCTAACATTAGCAGCAACTGACCACAGCACAGCTTACACAAATGACTTTGTCACAAAGAGAATGATTTGGGAGCGTATACACCACTTAAGTAGAAATACTACAACTTTCACTAAGGCCCAGTGGATAAAGAATTTTATATGTCTAAGGACACGTTTCTGTACCTGCAACCATAACTGGGGAGATATGACACCGCTGTTGCGTAACCATTCAAAAAAGGATCGCCATTGCACTGTGGAACCCTGTGACCAGCTCAGAGTACAAGAGCATTTCTCATTTGGAGTTGGCATTTCATCATTACGGCATCATTTGGAGTGTCACTTTACACAATTTCTGCACCAATTTCTGCAAATGTTGAGAACTCTTGACAGACTGAAGGGCAGATGGCGGTGCTTGTTAAAATGAAATGCCATAAACAAGGTGAAATCCATGGTGATAGCATGTTGTGTTCTGCATAACCTGCAGGACACTGCCATCCACTGTAGAGGCCAATGGTCTAGAAACACGTACAGGTCTGAAGTACATAATTAGACCTGTACGTGCATCTAAGCCCCGGCCTCAACAGTACACCTGGTTTTACAGGTTTGTTCTTTCTGTGGTGATTTATTAACCATTTCAAGACAGTGAGTGTGAGTTCTTCTGCTTTCAGATGTACACAAACAGCCACTATAGACATGTATTGGGTTCCACAACTATTTATTTATCTGCAAAAATGTAGGTGCAAAATACAGTCCTGTAAACTAGCAGCATTCTGGGTAGCACTATTTAACATTTAGATATCAGCAACTGGTAGAATTATTATTGAATATTACAGATACATGATTGTAATATGCTTATGAATGGTGGCATAGCATAGCAAACTTATTATTGTTTAAATATAGCAATAATATAACATAACATGGTTTCTTTTGAGAGACTCGAAGAATGCCAACTCTCGCCTCCTTATGGCTCTTGACGTGGCTCTCCTCAGCCTGACTCTTTCTTCAGTATAGCAGCTGCATATTCTGCTCCTGTCCTCGCTGCAGGACAGCCCGTTTACATCCCTGAGCGTGTCAAGGAAGTCTGTCTCTTTTCCTCTTTCCTAAGAAAAATACCAAAAACACCACAACAAAATAAGAACACAAGCACAGTTGGCATAGCCAACAGCAGTTTGGAAAAATCTCCTCTTGTATAGAGTAAACATTTGATCAAGTTGTCAATGTTTAGTGATTATTAGAGACATACAAATGTTAACTGGCATGTGATTAATTATCATTACTGACATTTCTGTGGAAATATTACTATTTTCAGCTAGTTGTTTCACGACGTGGCAAAGAAATTACACCTATTATCAGCCACCGTCGTCCATCATCGGCTGCCTTACTATTTTGTTCAATGTTTTATTTCCTCTTTATTTTCGTTACACATGCCTGATCACAATTTTACTTACGTGTTTAGAAAGTTTTTGCTTCCTCTCATGCCTTCTGGAGAAGGAAAATAGACAGATAACTGATAATAATGATGATGATGTCTGGTCTGAGGCGCAAGTCGACTTAAATGATTTGCGACTTCAATTTCCATACATAAGTATTTACCTCCATACATCACTATAAGAAAATTGGGGGTTGCCGATAACAGGGGGACGTTAGATAGGCTAACATGACGTACCTGTAGCTAACGTTTTCGTCTTTCATCTATACTAGTCATACTCGCATGACTAGTATAGAAATCAAATATCATGACTTTTCCAAAACATTACATTATAGCCTTTAACATACACCATGGTAAACATTAGGATTTACCTTAAACCGACTGGTTTTCCAGTTTTTGTGTCTTCCACCATGGCTTCCAACAACGAAGCAGTCAATTGTTGCCGCAGCACCAAAGTAGGCTGGCCAGTGGCCCAGCAACACATCCAGACGGTCAAACCACTTGCTACACTGGTCAGAGACGTTTCTGTTATTGAGATCCTCGATCAACTTTTAAGCTTCTCCCGGCACCGTTTCCCAGTGTGAAAAATGTTCAGCTTACCTAACTTGCAGGGATTTTTGTGAACACATTATTACAGATTGCAGTTTACAATTCCTGCTGTATTTGGTCCTCAACATAAACACAATAAGAACTAGACTTTGTCAACGGTCCATCTGTTGTTCGATTTCTTTATAAAAAAGTATCTGTTTGTAAGCACAATTAACACCATTACTACATGTACAGGTATACTACCTGTATATCTCAAAATTAGAATATTGTGGAAAAGCAATTTTTCTGAAATTCCAATCAAAAAGTGACACCTTCATATATTCTTGATTCATTACACATAATGAAATATTTCAATCCTTTTTTCTTTCAATCTTGATGATTACAGCTTACAGAAACAAAAAAATCCAGTACCTCAAAATATTAGAATAAAACATTTACAATAAATACAGAGATGTCAACATGAGAAGAGCTATGATCAGCTAGGTAGCTCTGAGCCTTCAGCACACATAACCACAATCATGGCAAGGACTGCTGATTGGACAGTTAACCAGAATACATTAATTGACACCCTCCACAAGGAGAGTAAGCCACAGAAAGTCATTGTGACAAGGGCCGGCTATTCGCAGTGTGCTCTATCAAAGCATAATCATGGAAAGTTGACTGGAAGGGAAAAAAAATTGTAGGAAAAGGTGCAAAAGCAATATGGATAACCGCAGCCTTGGGAGGACTGTCAAACAAAGCCGATTCAAGAACGTGGGGGAGCTTCACAAGTAGTGGACTGATTCAGTGCATCAAGAGCCAGCACACACAAATGTGTCCAGGAAATGGGCTATAAGTGTCATATTCCGAGTGTCAAACCACTCCTGAACCAGAGATAACGTCAGAAGCGTCTTACCTGGGTAAAGGAGGAAAAGAACCGGACCGTTGTTCAGTGGCCCAGTCCTCTATTTAGATTAAAGAAAATTTTGCATTTCATTTGGAAATCAAGGTCCCAGAGTCAGGAGGAAGAGTGGAGAGGCACATTATTCAAGTTGCTTGAAGTCCAGGGTGATGTTCCCACAGTCACTGATGATTTGGGGTGCTCTGTCATCTGCTGGTATAGTTCCACTGTGTTTTATCAAGTCCAGAGTCCATGTAGCCATCTACCAGTAGATTATAGAGCACTTCATGCTTCCATCTACTGACAAGCTTTAGGGAGATGATTTTCTTTTCCAGCAGAACTAAAAACAACTGGTAACTGGTGTGCTGACCACGGTATTACTGTGCTTGATTGGCAAGCTAACTCGCCTGAACAATAGACTTTAAATGTTTCATTTTGTGCAATCAATATAGAATATATAAATGGTGTCACTTATCTGAATTAAAGGAAAAGGGTACTTAGATTGCAATTTTTTTTTTAAATACACCTGTAGTATTGACAGCAACACAGAGGTTTAAATATTCTCCACATCATTCTTGGGTGTCTAGGGTTTCTGGTGCATACATTTTCTTTTTCTTTTTTTTCCAATAGGGCCTCAGATAGCCCAGTCATGGGCCATCTTACATTTGTAATCAATCTGAGGATTAAACATTCCATCCTGGACGTGCCTCTGGTTGAGGAAGTGAGTCGCAGGTTTAGATCTTGAGCAGTTAAGGTCTTGGACACCTTAGTTCATTTATGGACTGAAATCTATAGACTTGAGCAAGATATTGTATCTCAATCGCATTGGTCGTCAACTAACCAATTATGACAGTTAGTTCTTGAATCACTCCCAGGCAGGCCATTTGGGGATATATTTACTTTATCATGAACACTGCCCTAGATTAATGTAGGAGTTGACTGAATGAGTAATAATAAACTACATTTTTATCTGGAGGTGAGCTTTCCATATTAGTGTCCCCATCAAATGATCATCTTTCCATACCTTAAAGTCAAACTCTGCTTTCTAGACCATAATGTTACCAGAAACTGTACCACACGATAGGGCATTACATAAATATTTTATATTACAGAGGGGTTAATATAAGCCAACACTGCAAGCCTGATAGCTTACTAATCATACTGCTGTGTAGGTTCCAGGCTTTTTTAAGCATGTGGGGGGGGGTTATTAATTGTTAATGCAGAGATACATCTTATCATAATGCAAATTAGGTTGTCAAGAGGTTTATTCAGAGAAATTACACTTTCTTCTTACAATAATAGTGTGGTGTAGGCTACATAACCATTCGAAAGTCAGGAATTGTTTATTATTCCCACAAATACACCTCCCACACAAACCACCAACTAATAGTGTGCTCCATTGATTTCTTTATCAGCTAAACGTCAAAAGGAAAGATTATATTTATTTTCAGGCAGACGGGGGGTGTTGGCTATTTGCAGTTGCCTGACAGGACATAAATTATGATGAATGAAATATGTATTCACTGACAGCATAATAAAGACATTTCTGAATTTAAATAAATAATACATACAAAAATAAATAAAATATTAAACAACATCAATAGAGTAAGCCAAATGTTTCTTATCTTGAATTAGGCTGGACAAGGGCTTTATCGTGCATCCGACTCTGTATGAATGCATCTTAATACAAAAGGCATTCTCTTTACCAGGATATTTTTGAGTGGTGTTCAAGCACTTGATAAATAATCAAATGCAGAGTAATGTTTCAGCTGTACTGGATATAGTCTTAATGTACTCGGTAAGTGCACAATAAACCAATTGACCATCGTAAAGAGTGAGTAATTGTTTGGTTGACCACCAAAAAGATTTTTGTTCTGTAAAATAATATTATCTATTGGAGCAGGAACTGATCTCCCAGACCAACTTGAGAGGGTACCACATTTTGTATTAATATATAAAAACAGACAACTCAAAAAGAAAATGTTCATTCCCTACTGTCATTGGACTGGGGCACTGGATACTATCAGCATTTAATGTTGCTGGGCATAAAGGTAATACTTGGACCATTTAAAAAAAACAGTTCTTCTTTGTCCATTGAATTATCATTAAATACAGAAATACAGTTTAGACCAAGTTTATTTTGTAAATGACTATTGTAGGAAACAGCTGATATTTAATAGTATATCAAAACAGGCGTACAGTGGCCCATTATCAGCAACCAGTCCAGTGTTCCAATAGTAGCCAACTATTTGTTTGTTAATCCAAGTAATTATCTACCAGTAATTTTAAATCAGGGAAATGGCCCTAATGAACCCATTCAATACATTGCCACCAGATTAGAGAACAATCAGAGGTTATTCTGGAATGACCTGGGAATGGCATTTTCTTCTCCAACAATAGCATTGCAACATTCGAACTAGCAGGGCAAACAACCAAATTTCTCAACCAAAATTAAAAATGTGTTGTTTATTTTTTTATGGATATATTTAGTCAGCCATTTATCGTCTTGGCGAAAGCAATTGATGAATGTGTTTATCAAATATTTTCATCACTATTTTTGATGACAACATTAACACTGGTTCAACACAGCGAGGATAAGAAGACCATATATATAGCAGTGTGCAAGCTGGCTACACTTCTAACATGATCACATCATACAGTGGGGAGAACAAGTATTTGATACACTGTTGATTTTGCAGGTTTTCCTACTTACGAAGCATGTAGAGGTCTGTAGTTTTTACCATAGGTACATTTCAACTGTGAGAGACTGAATCTAAAACAAAAATCCAGAAAATCAAGTTGTATGATTTTATAATAATTAATTTGCATTTTGTTGCATGACAAGTATTTGATCA
Source organism: Esox niger (assembly GCA_016801105.1). Lineage (NCBI taxonomy): Eukaryota > Metazoa > Chordata > Actinopteri > Esociformes > Esocidae > Esox > Esox niger. Next base: position 14,306 of record JACXGJ010008257.1, on the reverse strand, counting down.
CGTACCAAACAGTAAGAATTCCGGCTCTCACAAACCTGTTAGTTTTTCTTTAAGAGGCCCTCCTGTTCTCCACCCATTACCTGTATAAAAGACACCTGTCCACACACTCAAACAGAATCCAACTTCTCCACAATGGCCAATACCAGCGAGCTGTGTAAGGACATCAGGGATAAAATTGTAGACCTGAACAAGGCTGGGATGGGCTACAGGACAATAGGCAAGCAGCTTGGTGAGGCAACAACTGTTGGTGCAATTATTGGAAAATGGAAGAAGTTCAAGATAACGGTCAATCACCCTCGGTCTGGGGCATCAATGATCATGAGGAAAGTGGGGGATCAGCCCAGAACTACATGGCAGGACCTGGTCAATGACCTGAAGAGAGCTGGGACCACAGTCTCAAAGAAAACCATTAGTAACACACTACGCCGTCATGGATTAAAATCCTGCAGCGGACGCCAGGTCCCCCTGCTCAAGCCAGCGCATGTCCAGGCCCGTCTGATGTTTGCCAATGACCATCTGGATGATCCAGAGGAGGAATGGGAGAAGGTCATGTGGTCTGATGAGACACAAATAGAGCTTTTTGGTCAAAACTCCACTCACTGTGTTTGGAGGAAGAAGAAGGATGAGTACAACCCCAAGAACACCATCCCAACCGTGAAGCATGGAGGTGGAAACATCATCCTTTGGGCATGCTTTTCTGCAAAGGGGACAGGACGACTGCACCGTATTGAGGGGAGGATGGATAGGGCCATGTATCGTGAGTTCTTGGCCAACAACCTCCTTCCCTCAGTAAGAACATTGAAGATGCCTCGTGGCTGGGTCTTCCAGCATGACAACGACCAGAAACACACAGCCAGGGCAACTAAGGAGTGGCTCTGTAAGAAGCATCTCAAGGTCCTTGAGTGGCCTAGCCAGTCCCCAGACCTAAACCCAATAGAAAATCTTTGGAGGGAGCTGAAAGTCCATATTTCCCAGCAACAGCCTCGAAACCTGATGGATCTGGAGAAGGTCTGTATGTAGGACTGGGCCAAAATCCCTGCTGCAGTTTGTGCAAACCTGGTCAAGAACTACAGGACACATATGATCTCTGTAATTGCAAACAAAGGTTTCTGTACCAAATATTAAGTTCTGTTTTTCAGATGTTTCAAATACTTATGTCATGCAATAAAATCCGAATGCATTATTTTAAAATCATACAATGTGATTTTCTGGATTTTTGTTTTAGATTCCGTCTCTCACAGTTTAAGTGTAGTATCGGTTTTGGTTTATTTCTCTCCAAAAAAGTGCTTTCGAATATATAAAACAAAACCCTATTAGACCCTTGTTCACGATACAAGACAGGCAGACAGGGAGGAAAATAAACATTTCAACTTTTTCTTTACAAACCATTGTGGCATTCTCTCTTCCAAATACTCCAACCTTTTATGATCACACAGGTGTTGGGCTCTCTTTTAAATCATAACAGAAATTCCCCAAATGGCCTTCATCCAAAGTTGACATACCTTTGAAAGTTTGGCCTTGTTACAGACACACAGGGTGAACAGCCACAGGTGAAAATGGCAATTAAAGGTGAATTTCCCCACACCTGTGGCTTTTTAAATTGCCATTAATGTCTGACTATAAATAGTCAATGAGTTTGTTAACACATGGATACAATGAGCAGTCTGGATACTGAGCCATGTGGAGCAGAAAATAATTGTTGAAAGACATGCTTTACATGGTAATGGAACTTTAGAAAGATGGTGAAGGATATAAAACGATATCCAAGGAAGGGAAACACCAATGTATCGGCAGTACATCGGCCAATATTCACCGCAATATTAGGCCATCGACTTATCGGCAAATAAGAGAATATTCGCTGACGGCAATGGCCAATGTTTCTGTTTTGTCTCATCAAATGTGCGCGGGCTAAAATATGCTGATTATTTGCATCTGACTCGACAATCGTAACATACTCAAGTGCAGTTTCGGAGAACAGTCGATGGATGGCTTTCTTTGATACCACCCATAAGCCACTGGCAGGACATGACAATGCATAGGTGCCTGCCAATGTGAGGTTTGATAAAAAAATAAGTGAAAGAAAAACATCAGCTATGTGGGAGTTTTTCACCATCTCAGTGAAAGATGGGCGACATGCAATTTTTAAGACATGTTCCTGTAACATTTAAAGCGACAAGCAAAAACTTGAACACATAAAAATATCATCAGCCATTTGAAAAACAAACTTTCAAAATATACAATGATTACCTGAAAGCCAATAAAAATTTGAAACATGAAGGCACAAACCACCAGCTAGTCTCAGTTGATAACCACAGCATTAGAGAAAGGAAAGACATTCCCCACGGACAGCACCAAAGCCAAAGGGATCAGTAACAAGCTGATTGAGTTAATCGCATTAGATGACCAATCTTTCTGTTGTGGAGGACGTGTGGTTTTGAAGCCTGATGAAGTACATGGAGCTCATGTCTTTATATCTTGTTGTTTATTTAAAAAAAATAGCTTTATGTATGTTTTTCTAATTTCCCTTCTCCAACTTAAGACTATTGTGTTCTGATCCATCACATACAATTCAGATAAAAAAATATATTGAACTAAAGCCTGTAATGTAACAAAATAGGTAAAAAGCCATGGGGGTGAATACTTTTGCAAGGCACTGTATGCCACAGACTACGAACTCCCGCAATCCTCACTGCGCACCTGTGGGAATTAGTTGAAACTGTTGTCACACTTCACTCACCGTTTGAACACCTGACAAGAGAAGTCAGCTCAGAGGCATCGGCTGCTGGCGTGATCCCCTCGGAGAGAGCCCTGAGACGTCTTTTATGCAAGGAGGCTGACACAGACCATGATGTTGAAACTACAAAGACAGCATTATTAGAGGCTGTAAATAAACGCCTTGACCAAAATGAGGTCTGATCCTCCATTGCAACCTCACTGGATCCCATTTACTTTGATGTGGATGTAAAAACCTGTTATGGCTCCTGTGTACCGCCGCCGGTACGCTTTCGGCAGGAAACATGCGACAAACTGAGCGGAGTGTGGTAAAAAAAAAATATTTGGTATAGGCATGTAATATACAGCTCTGGACAAAATTTGACCACTCCTAATTTTTCTTAAATTAGCCTCTCTACATGTACGGCACCCATTCCATTCCAGTGTCTGTTGAATTCCAAGAAAGGAACTCCCCATTTTACTTTATGAAGTACTGATTAGGTGATTACCAGAACCAAATTTAATTTAACTAGGAAAGGTATAAAAGAAAAACACTGCAGTGGTCATCACTATCCCCTTGCAATAGGACCAGCTGGATGGCAAAAACAGTACAAGCAGTACCTCAAAGATAATTTGAATAACAAAATTACTGAAAATAAATAGTTGAGTGAGGAAAAGGGTACAATTTTGGATTTACAGGCAGAGGAATACAGTGAGTGTCAGGTTGCTTCTATTCTGAAAATGTCAAAGACGGCAGTTCAAAAGAACAAGGTCAAGCAACAGACATTGTTGACAACAAAGCGACAGACTGGCAGTTGGCAGAAAAAACTGTCCACTGACCGAGATGACTTACTCATTTGAATGTCCGTCACCAACCGTAGGATGACATCAAGAGACCTACATAAAAAAAATGGCTAACCGCAGTTGGGGTGAAATGCACAGGGAAAACGGTTTAAAACTGGCTCCTAGGATCAGGGACGTATAAAGTACAAGGTTAACCTGGACGAACACTTGCTTTCTTCTGCTCTGACAATGTTCCCCAACACTGAGAAAAGTTTTTTCCAGCAGGACAATGCTCAATGCCACAGAGCCAGGTCAATCAACATGTGGAGGGAGGACCACCAGACCAAGACCATGTCATGGCCAGCCCAATTTCCAGACCTGAACCCCATTGAAAACCCCCAGACTTTGATCTAGAGGAAGATGGATGGTCACAAGCCATCAAACAAAGCCGAGCTACTTGGAATTAGTATTTTGTTTCTGAATAATTTATATGAATGTGTTTTCTTTGCATTATTTGAGGTCTGAAAACAATGCATAATTTTTGGTTATTCTAACCAGTTGTGATTTTCTACAAGTAAATTCTCTAAATGACAATTTTTTTTATTTGGAATTTGGGAGTAATGTGGTCAGTAGTTTAGAGAAAAAAAACAAAACTTTATTTTACTCAAACACATACCTATGAATAGTAAAATCTGAGAAACTGATCATTTTGCAGTGGCCAATTTTTTTTACATAGCTGCATATTAGCATGTTAGGTTATGTCATATGGTTTCTGAGCATCTTACTCCCTATTGGGTCACATGTCATTATAGTAGATTTCAGTTCATTATGTATTTATATGTAACTAATTGTCTTTATGATTTGGCTATGACTTGAGGCTGTTTATTTTGGTCTATTCATCCCCATATTTCCACCTGAAGGCAATTCAGGGGGTCTCTCTGGCTCTTATTGTGAAAGATGTATCTATGTATAAGGAGGCATTGGATCCGCCTTCTTGTCTCGCCTCCTGTTAGTACCTTTATGAAGGGTAGCACATTTTCCATCATGTATGACATTCCTGGGAGTGTGTAACCCCTATGTTTCATCACTTTTGCATTGTTGTGTTCTGTTTAGATATGAACTTGAAAATTCATAATGTGTTAAAAGTGTTCTATTTGGCAGTGCCCAAATTGTAAAGGACCCTTTGGCCTAGCTTTACAAAAGAGGAAGCAGGTCCCTGAATTTTGCATCAAAGCTCCTCAAATTCTACCCAGACTCTGCTGCCATCTAGTGGATCTAGTGGAAGTGTGTCCAGCTTCCTACTCCATGTTTGGCCTTCCCCACTGCATTTCAAACCTGAGGATGAATTGAAAAAAAATTATAAGAAAACGCATGTTTTTGGTTTGTATTACCTTCTGCTGAACCTATTGTGTCATACTTTCCTGCATACATTTATAATTCCTACTAACAACAGCGATACCTTTCAAAAAGAACCAAACATGTTCTTACTATGAGCTACAAGCATTAAGATATGGGTACATAATTGTAGGCAGAAATAGATTTTTTTGCCTGACTTATAATTAAGCAACACGCATAAGAATGACTTGAAGAGCAACTGATGGATAGGCCTGATGCCGGTGCTGGAGATGAAAGCCATGGTAGAGAGAGACCTGATCATCACCCACAGAGAAAGTGGGCACGAACAGACAGGGCACTGCCCAATCTGTATGATGTTTGAAAAGATTCTGGAGGAAAAGAGACCAGAATGACCATGGACAAGGGCATTGTATCAAATGGATGGTTTCTTTGCAGAGGCCCCCATTCTCAGACATGAGACCGCACAACGATATTGGAAAAATAATAAAATTGTTTTTCCAGCACTGGCACAATTGGCACGCAAATATTTATGTGCACCATGCACCAGCACAGAGACTGAGCGGCTGTTCAGCTCTGCGTCTCACATCTTGGATGACAAGAGAAATAGACTGAGTTGCAACAAAGAAGAGACTTATTTAGCCTTCATTAAATTTAAGTTTCACAAAATAATTTTCACTGGGTTATGTATAGTACTGAAAATGTATTCTCATTCTGTAGGTAGATGTATCATAGTTGTGAAAGAAGGTAATGTTAAAGGTTGTTTCATAAAATGTATATGATTGAATTTGCTCTCATTTAAAGATTTGCGATAAAAGTGTAATGAAAAATTTTAAGTTATTTTTATAATTAAGATTTATGTTTTATGTACTAATACAAAAGAGGGAATAAATAACAAAAAGAAAATAATCATAATAGAATTCATATCAGTATCAGCTATCGGACAAATTGTGACTTTAAACATTGGTATCGGTATCAGCCTAGAGTTTCACAATCGTTTCATCCCTAATCCAAAGCCTTGCAAATGCCAGTCAGTTCAATCACTTATTAAGAAGTGGATAGTTCAGGGATCTCTTGAAACCAAGCCATGGTCAGGTAGACCAAGAAAGATTTTAGCCAAAAATGCCAGAAGAAAAGCCCATAGGCTTTCAGGAGAAATGCAGGCTGCTCTGGAAAAAGACAATGTGGTTGTTTCAAGGAGCACAATACAACTTGAACAAAAATGAGCAGCATGGTCAAAAGGTGTCAAGGGGTTGCCAGGAAGAAGCCTTTACTAAACCAATGCCACAAAATGCCTGTTTACAATATGCCCGACAACCCCTTGACACACCTCAGCTACTGGCACACTGTAATTTGGAGTGATGAGACCAAAATCTTTATGGTCAAAACCACAAGTGCTATGTTTGGAGAGGGGTCAACAAGGCCTATAGTGAACAGAATACCATCCCCGTTGTGAAGCATGGTGTAGGCGCACAGATGTTTTGGGGGGGTGTGAGCTCGAAAGGCACATGGAATCTTGTGAAAATGTATGGCAAGGGGAAGGCAGCACATTATCAGAAATTACTGGCAGACAGTTTGCATTCTCCTGCATAAAAGCTGCACATGGGACGCACTTGGACTTTTCAGCAAAACATTGACCCTAAGCACAAAGCCAATTGATCCTCCAGTGGTTACAGCAGAAAAGGGTGAAGGTTCTGGAGGGGCATCATTTTTCCAAGACGAATGGGCAGCTATACCACCTCTAAACGGTACATATATTACCAATTGTCCAAGTGTATGCAAACTTTTGATCACAACTGTATTTACTAATTCTTACTATGTAGATGTCATGTGCAGGATGATGCGGTTTTATTCGGTGGGTTTGATAAATAAACATATTACTTTTGGATTTATTTTGTTTGTATCGATGTCAACATCTGCTTGCTCATTTGGCTGGTCATGGATCTTAAGTAAATTCAATTCTACCTGCTCTGCAACTGGGACAATACCTCTGCCTCTCCCAAGTGGTATTGTTGGAGAATCAATGGCACAGCATCGCCAACAAGACAATTTTTGCAAGAAACATTTTAATACATATGATCGTGACACACATTCATTTAGAAAAGGACTAAAGGCAAATGCAATATAATCACGTTACACAGTTCAACCTGTGGAGAGAAGACAATTAATCCTTTTGACTGCCATGATAATACACACAGTACATATTGCCTCCAGATATTTTAGGCAAGGGTTGGGGATTTACATGTTCAAAATCGCAGAGGTGACTGTCCGAGGTGAATATCAAAGACAAAATAGGTAACTTTTTAGCTAGCAAATATTAACTGTGTATATATGTGTATATTAACTTTACTGTGTATACACTTTTTCCAAACATACGAGTGGATTGATATAATAGTGAACAAAACTAACCGGTAAACAAAGGAAGTACCTGTTTATTATAAATATATTGCAGAAATTAAAAACGTTATTTCGATGAATACCACATTGTCGTGTTCTTTGACGTAAACAATACCACTTGTTTTGGAGTGTTTGAGAGCAGTTGTCTCCTTGCAATGCAGCTTTGTGATAGGCGAACGTGCGGTTTCCATTCATGAATTTGTACAATGCAAATTACTGACTGAGACAGAGCTGAGTAACGGATTGTTTTGAAAAATTACTACGTGCCTGAAGGACCAAAGGGGACTGTCAACAAAATATGATTTTTGGATGAACTATCCATTTAAACTCAGAGGGTGCCTTTTTTGCCTTTTCCTATGCAAAAACCATAGCACATATTTTATGATGCAATATGACAACAGACAGCAAGGGAGTGCAGTGTTAACTTAATAAGCCTTGATCACAAACCACCTAAGCCCCTTTCTGCTTCCATTTTTCAAAGGAAGCAGTGGCACAAGTATGTAGCTATACTAGGTAGGGTAACCAATAGCCTTGAAAATGTGTTTAACTTTACCAGCACAACTGAAATAGTCATTGTGTGTAATTGAAATAGTATTACTCTGTTATTGAAATTCTATAACTAAGATTCAAATAAATTAGAAGGTACTGGTGACATTGGTAAAACAGTGTGTCATGTGTCTGTTTTGCACACCTATTAGGCAATGCAAGTGGCATTGTTCAAATGTGTTCATTTTAAAAGAGAATAGGTATGTTACTTGGGTGTTCTACTTTAAAAAGAAAAATGTAGATATAAATCATCAATTGTAAAAACTCAAAGAAATGTTTTTATTACTTCTGAGTAATATCATCCAACCCTTCTATATGCTTGATGATGTCTACTTCAACTAGCTTGGCAACAGCAACGTCTCGAACACTGTCAATGATCAGTATCACAATCATTTATTTTCACCTGAATTCTAGGAAACGTATCAAGTTATCATTTCTTGTTACTACATTCCAATGCCGTAAACAGCATTACACCCACAACTGTTTTCCTGAGAACAAAGAGCATCATTAGCCTTCAACGCCGATCCTGATAGGCTTACATTTCTCGTTATGCAACATTTGATTGCATGTAAAACATTTCTGTAGTTCAGACAGAAAGCCCTCTTGACTGCATTGAATGGAGCCTTGCAAGCAGGCATGTTGCTAGGTTACAAATCTTTCTTCCAACATAAGAACTCCGTTGCTGTGTCAGACCTTCTGACACAAACACACAGACACTTTCAACAAGGACATATCTGAACACCCTAAGCCATTTCCATATTAAAGTACCCAAGACTACCAAAATGTGAAATACGGGCACATCAAATTTGGTTTGATCAAATTTGGTTTGATGTGCCAGGAACACACCTTGTCTCCCAACCAGAAATTAATTTTCCTAGACTGAAAACTGTAAATATCAATATAATCAACATTTTGCATAGAACAATGTAGAGTGGAGAAAGATGATACATGAGGAAAAATTCCGATGGTACAGACAAACATTGCTTGCGGTTCATTGACAATCCCATAGAAAGCGATAACAACAATCAGCTGTTTGTCAGTTGCAGAATTCCCAACCGACCCAACTAAACTCAAGCATGATGTTTTAAAACAAAATTAACAGCATTACAAAATAAATAGAAGCTATTGAGCCTTCACAGCAAAATAAGCAGTTTGTGTAAGCCAGTGAACAGCACAATAAATGTAAACATTATCATCACTATATTTTTGTTTATAAAACTTGTTTGCCTTTTGAACGATTAAGATTTTTCTAATTCCTCTCCTTCATGGTGAGTGAGGATAATGGACTTTTGCAGAACAAGTAAAGGTAGACCTACCAGTAGGGATGTCACGAGAACAGATACTTGTACAGTACCGTAAGGTACCGTGGATCCAAAACATGACAGTTGATGGCAAGTGCAGCTGCAACTCCGCCTCAACCCATCAAAAAGACAAACAATAAGAGTTCCACACTTTGTGTTCGAGGCGGCTGATCAGGGAGAAAAACTATCACACTAACTACTATGCAAACAGTGCCTTGAAATTTGAGTCTAAAGGAGGAATCACTTCCAACTTGACCTCAAAGAATTCACATTACATTAACAACAAATCCAGGGTATTATCCTTGTTACAGCATATCCTCATCCTGAAACAAGCAGTACCACTACCTTTGTTTGAGACAGATGGCATTGCTGTGTAGCCTAGCCAACTATGTTCCATACGACATTTGCGATGACTTAACCTCTTAAACCAGGCTTAGAATGTCGGCCAGACAAGATCGGAGGCATGGCCTCGCAAGACTGAAATCGTGGAATTTCACTGATATTGGTATCATGTAATACATTTCTGGTATCGTGACATCCCTATCAACCAGTGACTTTTCTATGGATACAAATATAATTACCTGATTAAAATGTGACATTCTGATGAAATGTCAAAAATAGGAAACCACAGGTAGGTCATCTCCTAGGCTGCTACTTTTGGCAGTTAGTCCTGCTGAGATCATGTCCTTGACCCGAATCAGCCCAAAGGTCTTATACCCTAGGCACTAGTGGAGATCTGGCAGATGTAAGGAATCTGATAACAATTCCACTGCGACCTTTAAGGTTAGATACAAGATTCACCATATTACTTCTCCTAGTCTAATACTCTCAGGTCTGCAGAAATGCATAACGAGGGGTTTAGGAGTTTGTTCTCACTGTTGTTAGCCCAATTCTGAACAATAGGGACAATCGCGCCGTCTCCCTTTCTTTTTACACATCTCTTGGGCTGAATCTCAAATCACACACTTGCATACTATATAGTAAAGTCAGATTGGTATGCCAGATGATAAGTTTGCTCAAACCATAATAAGCAGAAATTTGTTTGCCAAAAGTTCCCAGATGGTATACTACTTCGGGCGGATTTTCAGTGTATGTGTCCGTGCATGCTTTTTGGGGTAATATAGTCCACAAACCCCTGCACAGTAGAGGGGCTTCCACAATACTTTTGTCTTTTCACTTGATGAAAATCAGTTATCATCACCTGTAGTGATAGTTATTGCATCAATGTAATTTATGTATGAAAGAAAAAGTTGTTGTGCCATGAAATATAGCATGCTAGTTAACTTTACAAGCTATTTAGGTGCATATGTGATCGGTATCTAGTTAGCAGTAACCAGCTAAAATTGTTCAAGCCAGGTTAGCTTTAACATTGTAAAGTTAGTCTTCACTTCGGGCTCGCTGGCATGGGCTCAATCATGCAATTGGGTTGAACTCTGATGTCAATACTTTGCCCTCATTTCAGGGTGGGTGCGGTTGGCGGGTGTCCCTTTGGTTGATGCTCGGCAATGTGACTGGATTGATTTTCTGCCTGTTGGGCCCTGTCCGAGGCCTCCCCCAGATAGGGCCACAGTGTCACAGGGCCACAGTGTCCCTGGATCCCCATGCCTCAGCCCCAATGTCTTGCGCTGCTATATACTGTGCCGAGGGTGTAGGATCAGTTCTCCTTCTCCGATGTAAATCCTTGTAGATCCAAGGAATGCATTTTCAAAATTGCCTCCTGCCCTGTATTAAACTTAGGAGGACATGAGGTGTTGGCCCATACCTCCAGAGTACCAAGCTTTAAAGTCTTGTTGCTGTCCCTGTACGAAGTCCTCCTGGTTGTGTAGCAGATCAAGGCGATACATGACGATTTCAGCTGCAAAATGCTGTCCTTTTTCTAAAGATCACAGCGCAAAAGATACTGACACACTTCACTTGTAGTATCAATAAAACATATGCAAAATATAGGTGGTGTGTAAATAATGTATTTACGTAATTATTCAGAAGCTCCCAAAGTTTGACAATTTATGCATTCCAATTCTTGCATTTAGTAATGGACAAATACTATCAGTGAAAAAACAGATTTTTGAAAATTATGTTGAGCTTTTTTCTCAAAAGCAATGCCTGATGGGGACAACAGAAGTAGTGCTGTAATACTGTTTTAGTGTGCGCCATCGGTTCGCTATTAGATCTGCCAATTGAGCTATTGTGTGTGAAACCTACCAACACAAAAACAAACTGACTGGATTAACCCCACGTTAGCGGAGTGCCGTTCATATGGTTGACATGAACAGTCAAAGCGCTGCAATCACTGGTTAAAGTGCAACTGTAGCTAGCTAGCAAACGTCAGCTTACCACTAGCTAACAAAGTGTGACCTGGAATTTAGGGTAGCGAAAATTAAGATTGGTTACAGTTCTAAATGTCTTATTGTATTGAGCTGTGAAGTAAAAAAAAAGTTGAATATCCTTTGTTTGAACTAGTTACAAAAAGTCTGAGTTGCTCACCTTTATCTTTGGTTGATAAAAAAAAGCATAGCGGCGCTGACAAACGGGTAATGTAACTTTTAGAAAGTTTTAACACATTGATTTTGAATAGTTGTCAACTCCAGAGGCGTTGCTAGTATCACAATACATTCGGGGCTTAGCCACCCCCCAAACAGAAAGTATGGGGTTTTGAATGAACATGCTAGACAAAAATGTCTATGTACATGCTAGCGGCCTACACATTTACATTGTTATAAAGCATGATCGGAATTATAGATGCATAGATCAGGGGCAATTTTTCTGGTCAACTTGAGATCTGGGTATTCATAAAAGATCTGAGGCTATAGCTCCGGACGCCCAGGCCTAACGATGCCACTGGTCAGCTCTTCCAGGAAATGGTAGGTTGCTAATTTCATTCGTTTTTGTGTAATATGTTTTTTTAGCAAAATCTAATTGCTAGTGTTGGCTGCCTGTTGGTACGTAACTCTTTTTGTCCCGATTTGAATGCTTGCTACCTGGTTAAAATCCTCGTGTGATCTTCAAACAATTACATTGAGGAAATAAAGTTATAAACACTGAGCTAAATGGGAGTAAATAAAAGTGCAGTATAAACATAACATTCTAATCACGCCGGTGACCAGACCTCTTTTGGCTGTGCCGGGGGAACATTTTAACCCTTTGACACGTGCGATCACACCGATGTGATCAAGCTAGAATAGTCCATGAAGCGTAGAATCACACCGGTGTGATCGCACGTGTCAAAGGGTTAAAATGTTCCCCCGGCACAGCCAAAAGAGGTCTGGTCACCCCTCTGAGCTTGGTTACTCTCTAGGTTTCTTCCTAAATTTCGGCCTTCTAAGGGAGTTTTTCCTAGCAACTGAAATTCAACATTGTTGATGTTTGGTCCTTGGGGTTTCAGGCTGGGTGTTTGGTAAAAGCACTTTGTGACAACAGCTATTGTAAAAAGGGCTTTGTGAATACATTTGATAGATTGAAACAATTGTCAATGGCATCATTATTGCACATGTGATTTTGAAACATTCAATTTACATTAGGCCTTGGAAGCATCCCTGACCATTAGGCCACTAATGTAATCATTGTTTCTGGTGTAAAAACCTATAATGATGCTAGGTACTTGTTGGAAATCGTGGTGAAAAGTATTTAACATGTGTAAGCAGTGGTTGAATTGGGCCTTCTAATTCTAGCCAAACAGCATACCAGTTCCTGTTTAGGGCATGCCGTAGTAACACATACAGTTCCATTAATATAGGCTTGTCCAATGTATGATTTTCCTGCACTTATTTTATCCAAAGTAAAGTGGTGTGGGTTAGTATGTTTTGAATACATGTAATACAAATATAACTTGATGACTACCTATTAACAGGGGTAATGTTAACTAAATTGTCTTCAATTCAATAATTGAACAGCTCAACTACAGCCTATTGTACTGACTGGATTTACACATCTATATTTTCCGCTTGAAACGGCTGCCACTATCAAGCAAACTGATGCAGGTACACAAGCTAGCTCAAATTTCCTAACTACATATGCAACCAAATGTAAATACAAGATGACCCAGGTAATTAAGAAAATACACGCCAAGCTATTTCCTTCCTTGGTAGGGCACATTGAGTATTTTCTGTCTCATATATCTGGTCATTTGGGCAATTGATATGCGTGTAGACGCAAGCAAATATAATTAGAAAACAAGTCTAATCGCCAAGATGCCTTTGAGGTGTTGATTCCTGTGGCCCATCTGTACTCTTTCATTCATTCATTCATTCCCATGCATTCTGTCTGCAGCGTTATTCGCGTAGGTGTGCATATATCTGATTTCGGTTTTACAATGCTTAATGGTGTCTAGCTAACTATTCAAAATTGGTACAATGTTAATACGCAGCAAAATAATCGATGAGATGCAATTTCATGATAAGCTTGTATGTCCCAATACTTGCATACTTTATGCCAGTGGTTCCCAACCTGGGGTAATAGGACCCCTGGGGATACTTTGAACAATCTTGATACCATAGCTGTACTAGTGATATTAACATTAGGGGGTACTTCGGGGGTACTCCAAGCAGTGCAAGATCTTTTGTGGAGCACAGTAACTGAAAAAAGTTGGGGATCACTGCTATATGCTAAACAGTACTTCACCACCACCCGAGAAGTAGCCTATATACTTGTAGGATGTAGTATATGGTATTTGACGTTCCGACTCTGACCTTTTCCTATATCTCCATACTGCTTGTTTCTACTTTCATCTCACTCTGCAATGGTCTTTCTCACTCAAATTACGTTTAACACCAATCACTGTCCACTTCCCTTTACCCACCTCTATGGCATGTCGTTTCAGCACTACTGACTGTCCGCTACTTTTTTACATAGGAAAATAGATATCATTTTGGCCCGCGGGCCACGTTTTGACGAACGCTGTAAAATTAACTAATATCATAAACAAGGTACCATAACAACTACATTAGTAGTCGCCAAAACCAAAACTATCTGGGTGTACTTTTTGTCATGGGTTCATTGCAAACCAGCACAGTAACCACCGTCAACCAATTAAAAAACATGCTAGACAACGTTAGCATACTGTACTGTAATGGTAGCTACGACGTTGGCTAGTCTCCAAAACGAGTTCACGTGAATGGTTAGACGTATGGCATAAGTCTTGCCTCAGAGTTACCAACCGAATAACCGACTTTTCTCAAGTTAACGTTAAGTTTTCTAGTTGGCTGGGGGAGGGGTCTC
>JACXGJ010008256.1:0-27825 GCA_016801105.1 Esox niger | reverse complement strand
GTTGAATGTTTGTGCACAGTGGTGTGGTTTATTTTGGTTGTTAGCCGAAGGCTATACTACACCCTGTCATTGTCTGCCTTAAGTTTGTAAGTTTGTTCTTTTGTTTTCTTCGTTCATCCTTCATTAAAAACATGGCTCACTACCAGCATACCGTCTCTGCGCCCGTGTCCTTCCACCAGTTCTACCAGATACTTGACAAAAGTAAGCACATGGACAACACAATAATGGAAAAGTTGTAATACAAAAAAGAACCTGGTGGAACATCTCACAACGAATGAGGTTAGTTGGCAACAGGTCAGTAATATGATTGGGTATAAAAAGATCATCCCAGAGAGGATGAGTCTTTCAGAAGATGGAGAGGGGTTCACGACTCTGTGAAAGACAGTTCGTGCAAATAGTGCAACAATTTAAGAATAACTTTCAATAATGTCAGATTTCAAAGAGTTTGGGGCTCTCATAATCTATGGTACATAATATCATTCCAACATTCAAAGAATCCTTAGAAATCTCTGTATGCAAGGCACAAGACCGAAAACCAATATGGCTGTGATCTTCGGGCCCTCAGACAGAACTGCATTAAAAACCGAGACAATTCTAAAGTGGAAATCACTGCTTGGACTGGAACACTTCCAAAGACCATTGTTTGTGAAAGTTTGTCGCTGAATCCAGAGAGGCAAGTTAAAACTCCACCGTGCAAAGAAGAACAATATTTATGTTTTGGAGCAACAAATGCTGCCATCCACACAGCTTATTTCAGCAAGACAATGCCAAACCACATTCTGCACGTATCACAACGGCATAGCTAGTTAAAGAGTCTGGGTGCTAAACTGGCCTGCCTGCAGTCCAGACCTGTCACTCATTGAAAACATTTGGCCCATTATGAAACAAAAATTATGACAAAGGAGACCCTGAATTGTTGAGAATGGGAAACATTTCACTTTCATAACTACAGCAATTGGTCTCTTCAGTTCCCAAACGCTAACAGAGTATTGTTAAAAAAAGAGGAGATGCAATCCAGCAATAAACATGCCCCTGTCAAACTTTTTAGAAATGTGTTGCTGGCATCATATTTACAAAAACAAAAAAATGGATCTGGTTCAACATTTGATATGTTGTCATACTATTCTATAATATTTTCAGTTAAATATAGGGATACAAGGATTTGCACATCATTGTATTCTGTTTTTATCAGCATTTTACACAGCGTCCCAACTTTCTTTGAAACACCATTATATACTGAAAGAAGGAAGGGAAAATGTGGAAGGGAAAAGGAAGGGAGTGATTGGGAGGATTTTATTTGCCTGCCCATAATAATAACAGTATGTAATGTATGATTATTTCATTTTCATTTTTGCTTTTGAAGTGATTTAAATGTGGGTACACTGTTTCAATTTTTTAAGTGAGTTTACAAATAGGTTTGAATTCAAATGTCTTTATCATGCTACAGTAGTTTCAGATCTCTGAAGTAGATGGCGAGAACGACTGGGAGAGAAAGAGACAGACTGGAAGAGAGAGATGAGATAAAGTGTGGGGAGGGGGAGAGAAAAAGATAGGGCCAAAGAAAGGAGAGGGAGTTTACTGACACCCACGGGTTTCTGTTGGGCCTGGCAGTTTGACTGGGGTCGAGAGTAATGAGGCTGGCAGGGCGGAATCAATTACGAGCCACAACACATTTTCCCACAGGTCTGGGGTGGGAAAGCAGGCCTTTACTGCAGCAAATACAGCTGGCACTGAGCTTTCAGTGTGACAGGAGCTGCCTCGCATAAAACAAGAGCATTTTTGTGATAAACTTTTGACTCCGACATCCCATAAATGTCCTCTTTATCTTTGCCTCCTAAAAATGTTGCTTAGCGCTTGTTGCCACTGTTACCCTCAAATTACCTGCCAAGTTAAAGCTCTGAAATGAACCCCTACCCACCCGCCTACAAATTAAGCTCATGTGCACCGTGACTGAAAAAAATGAAGCCCCCAGTTTTTTTCTTCCCTACATCTCCGTGTTCAGAATGCTGCCACAAAACATGAAGATTGTATTGGATCTGACCTAACTTCACTTTCCTAGAAGTTGAATGTATCCAAATTCATTCATCTAAATCAATAGTTTCTCGTTCCTCTAATCCATCCTCAGATGACTCCCATCACAGCCTCCCCACCACTCAGGAAAAACATCCTACCTCTATCTACAGAGTATAATCATAGCCTGTGATGATGTTCATCCAGCCTCTCACACTGTACAATGGCCGTCCTGCCTTTCATGTCTTGGCAATCTTAGATAGACGGAGTAACGTTTCACTCCAGTTTTTGTTTTTTGCTGCTCGTCAATTGATATGCAAACGTAGTTTTTTCCCGAATCTGGGTCAAGGCAACACAATGTGTGGCCTCAAAAGCCGTTTGCTCTTTGGTCCTCACTTCCCTGGGGCGGACGTCACGTGCCGGCCCCTGTTGTGCTCCTTTGGGAACCAGTCTTAACGGGCTGCCTTGCCGGCATCACACCCATTGTGTTATTTAGTAGGGGTGGATGCTGGTGGTGCTGAGGAGCGGTAAACTGCATGTAGTTCAACTGACAATGCATTTTGCAGTAGGTTGGTTGTGCTTGAATGGAAGTCTACTGCAATCTACCCTGGGTTTTTAGTAGTCAAATAATACGTTTTTTGGCATGTAGTACAGCAGATAACAAAATATTTTTGCTGGGTAAATTTAGTACTGGCCGACTCTGTCTCAAGCAGGTTCCACATGACTGTATGCTTATAGCAAGTTTGACGTACCACAAATGATGGTCTTAACTCTCTAACATGCCGTAAAAACATTAATAGACAAGGTTTGGGAGAATATAATGCACCAAGTACTGTATATTGAAAGAGTGTAACAATAATGTTAATAATCAAAATAAAATCTGGATTACATAAAAAAGTGTCATAGCAAAAGAGCTTTACAGTTAGTATGGACCTTCAAGACCGGTTGAAGAACAACACTATTCGATAGCATATATACCCAATTTAGGGTTAGGATTAAACCCTACTCAGGATTTGAAGTTGGAATTAGTTACGCTGACGTTTTGTGAAGAGTCAACCATCAAAATATACACCTGGACGAGCTTAACGAATCGCCAACTCTGATTGTTGTTGGCCTGTTATGGCTTCAACTAAAGCTTTCCATTCTCTCACACTCTCATTCTCTCTTTCATGCAACCAAACGCCGTAACTTGTCCACGGCCCGGAGGCACGGAAACATTTCTTGACAGCATGTACGAGTCATAAATGGCACACTATTTGCTACATACCGTGTGGTCCTAGTTCAAAAGCAATGCACAACATAGGAAAACGGATGCCATTTAGGACACCAGGGTGATGTGTGACCTCCAGCGGTGTGACCTGAGGAGCTGTCGTACAATGAAAATAAACCGTCTGCCTAAACATAGAAACAAGGATGTGAGCATATCCTCCCTTCACATGGCTTTACCTATCAAAATACTACCGCCAGAGCAAATACACGGACGTCAACAAAGGCAGGAAGGTGAGAAGCGAGAACCAAGGTGTATTGTTGTGGTCCAATGGGTGGTGGGAAAGAGGTTGAGGCGAACTGGCCCGGTCCTATTGTAGAGACTGGCTGACTGGCTGGCCGACTGGCTGACTGGCTGGCTGGGACCAGGCAGGATGCTGTGGGCCACAGGATAACATTGTTGTACAGCAGAGCTCCGAGAGGCATGGGCAGATTAGGATCATTGTGGGTGGGGCTAAAGTGCCCCGGCTGTGTTCCAAAAAGCCTCCTCTGAAGATAGTTGACTATAAGAGTGCTGTTTGAGGATCTGAAGAATGTATGTGGTAAAACGTTGTGTGGAGTTAAAGACCTCAAATTACAGTTTCTTTGTTTTCGAGTTCAGCGTTCTGTCTAATGAAACTTTGAGTGATCGAAAAATAACTCTGATCATGTCCACAGCAGAGTAATGTCTCACACACATGTCTCAGCATACCACACGCTGGCATGCAAGCAAGCATTCACACACGCGCATACACACAAACCACCCCTCATCCCTCTGTCCCTTCGTCCTGCCCTCTATCCTTCTCAGGCAGTTGTTGACTGACAGGTATTGTATGTCTGGATGGTGTGCACACACGACGCAGCGTCGCTGCTGCCGACAGGCCTCACAGTAAATCAAGCCTGTGGTGTTCCTGAAAGACTGACCTGTGTGTGTGTGTGTGTTGTGTGTGTGTGTGTGTGTGTGTGTGTGTGTGTCAGACACGCTCAGCCAGCCAGAGAGAGCCTGTTGACGGGTGGGGGAACACTCGCCAGGATCAGCTCACACGGAGATTGAGTTACCACAGAATTAGACCAAGGTTGTGGGAAACAACACCTCCTAAACACACACAGACACACACACAAATATATACACACACTCACCCACCCACTCACAACCCCAGTCAGATAAACACACACGCTCTGATACAGACCTAAGCATACGCACACACAGTATCTCACACACATCACCTACCCACACAAATAAACACATGCATACACACACACACACACACACACACACACATACTGTAAACACAGACTATCTGTGCGTGCAGATACAAATAAGCACAAGCACGCACACACACACACACACACACACACACACACACACAAAGTCACTAAGGGAAAGCTATGGGGATGACTGAGGAAGACAGCTGGACACAGGCCAGTTTTTAACAAATGCCGGCTCATTCCTCTTGGCTTTACAGCACAGCCTTTAGAACCAGGCTAAAGGGCTGCAGGTTACATGGATTGGTTTACAGTGAATCAATACACGTATTTCCTTACAAAAAATTATATATGATACACAGAAAATGCAGGAGCATGTAAAATAACATTTTAGCCATTCAGCTGATGCTCTTATCAATAGCGGCTTACAGTAGGGAGTACATACATTTCCAAACTGGTCCCCATAGGAATTGAACCCGCAAGTACCACACTCTGCCGAGTGAACAACATGTTGTTGGAAAAGGGTTTTACTGAAAAATACATTAGAACAATTCTGTTTCATCAACCCGAAGAATCTCAGCACCAATACAAAAGAATGGTTTGAGAATGGTGAGAAA
This sequence comes from Esox niger, assembly GCA_016801105.1. Taxonomy (NCBI): domain Eukaryota; kingdom Metazoa; phylum Chordata; class Actinopteri; order Esociformes; family Esocidae; genus Esox; species Esox niger. Next base: position 22,747 of record JACXGJ010008256.1, on the reverse strand, counting down.
GTTTTGAATAGAGTGTGAACAGGTTTGAGTAGGAGCTCTCTGTCTATTGAAGACCAAATGTCCACCAGAATTGTCTATGACACATCCAAAATCACACCCTATTCCAAGTGTCCTATTTTTTACCAGAGTTCATGTATCTCCGTATGCTGTATTTTGTGCTAATCCTCTGGTTTTAAGTAGCACACTATAAGGCCACAGCAATTTGGGATACACACCTAGACGCAGAACCCTTGTGGGGCCCAATATGGGCTAGTGGAGTAATAAAGAGATACGCTTAGACTTGGGGGCCATGTGTATGGCTTCTGTCTGGGGTCGAAGGTCAACCAAGAGGTTCTCATTGATCTGGTTGAGTTGTTAGGCCTGCTGAATGTCCAGCCAGCCAAATGCCTGTCAGAACTCCCCAAGCATTCCATCTTCCTGAGAGGATAATCTGCAGGCCGTGTGACAGAGAGTGTCCAGAGGGGCAGGCTGGGGCAGGTCGGCGTTTCAACACTGGCATACCCACGTCAAGGAGATGGCCTTAATTAGATTGTGTGTGTGTGTGTGTGGGTGTTTGTACACAAGTGTTCTTGTGTGTGTGTGTGTGTGTGTGTGCTTGTTTTACTATGCTTGTGGTACTGAAAGACCGCACGAGCATGTTAAACCTTGGAAGAGGGTTTTGTCTCGATTTAGGGGCTAGAGAAAAACATGATGTTTGCAAAAAGTTTGCCGACCCCTTCACTTTCTCTACGTTTTTTTCAAGACTTTTATAGGGTATTTGGAACAACAGAGTTAGCCATCCAGGCAAACTAAGTAAGCAGGCAACAAAGGCCTTGATTAAGGAGGTGACCAAGAACCGAAAGCCCACTCCAATAGACCTTTTGAGTTTCTTGGCAGAGATTGGAGAACATGCCGGAATGACAACCATCCCTGCAGCTCTCCGTCAATCAGGTAGTTATGGTAGTGGCCTGATGAAAGACACTCCTGAGTAAAAGGCATAAGACATGTTGCCTTTGGTACTCTTAAGCATGAGGAAAATATTATCTGGTTTGATAAGAACAAAATCAGGCCAGAAAGCTAAGAATTACATCTAGCGAAAACATGATAACGCTCATCACCTGGCTAATTCCATCCATATGGTGAAGCATGGAGTGAGAGCATCATGCAATTGGGAGGCTTCTCAGTTGCAGGGACCTTGGGATTGGTCAGGACTGGGGAAAGGATGAATGGAACTTAAAAAACTCTGGAGTGGCTTTGGGGAAAATCTGTGAATGTCCTTGAGTGGCACAATGAACATTTGTGGATAGACTTGAAGATTGCTGTTCACTGACGTTCTCCATCCAATCTAACAGAGTCAATAAACGAATGTACGTGAGATATGTCTGTTTTTTTTCAATAAATGGGCACACATTTCTAAAAATATGTTTTTGCTTTTTCATTATGGGGTATTGTATGGAGATTGATGGCTAAAAACTAAATGTGAATGAAGTAAAGGGGTTGAATTATTTCTAAATACATTGTATTTGTTCTCTGGTAATCAATTGTTTTTACTTGCAATTACAACAACAGGTCTGTGTGTGTGTGTGTGTGTGTGTGTGTATTTGTGTGAGTTGGCCTGCAGTTGCTCCTTGGAATCAAGTTCCCAGAGCGAAACAAGTTAACAAGTCAGCTGGCAGACAGGCCAGAAAAACAGCTGTGCCTCTCCAGCGTGCTGGTGGGAACAGAACCCAGACAGGGGAGATACATGCTTTCACTGATTACACCAATAAATAGTTCACATAATCACATACGGTCTTCGCATTCACATAGTTATCACAGGAACTCTTGTCTGTTATTGTGCAGTTCTTCCGCAGAATGAAGGTAATGAAACTATTCATCTGTGAACTTTACATGATCATTTTATATATTACATACATATATTCATTTGAGTGGTGTAGAATATAGGCCTCAGTAGATATTACCAACCTGAACGTTCAAACCTTTATATGCAATCTTGGAAGAAAGGGGGCTTTTCTAGAACCTCAAAGGTCCTTTTGCTGTCCACCTACCTTTGAAGAACTTTTCCTTAGTAGAACCCTGTTTGTTCCATGTAGAACCCTTTCTCACAGAGAACTAAACATGGATTTCCTTTGCGGACAACCGTAGAATATGCTTTTGAACTTGTCTTTTTAGAGTTTATCTTGACACCGCCTTGATGGGTTAAAAAGGTTTCCATCCCACATGTGTAATCAAGGGACATCATTGCAGTCATAATCAGGTGATTTGGTTCGGGAGTAAGGAAGGGCCAAGCCTTGTCATTGTCCTACTTTTCTCTTCTATTACTAAGTGAAGTTGTGAGTTGCATAATTTAAGCTCCTTGGGCCAGTCAATTCACACAGTTGCTCTTCAGAGCTGGGAACTTCCCAGACGTACTTGGCTACTGAAGCAACAGGAGCTGCCAAGGGCCTCCTTGCCAATCAACGCTGCTGTTAACCCACACAGCCGACGGCACACAATGAACCGCACACTCTGCCTAACAGGCCATGCGTTCTGGTACACTCCAGTGAAGGAAAGAGCTCTTAGGCAAACAGTTCCTTTGGCCTCTGATGGAGAATGCAGCAAGGGGCTGAGAAACTTCGGCTGGTTGTCTAGGAGTCGCAAAACAGTTTTCCTACATAGTGGACAACTTTTCACCATGGCCTAAAGGGTCTGGTTCAAGGTAGCCAACTTCTGTACACAGAGGCAGTACATAGTGCTATTTGGGATGGGGGGTGGATAGTTGCTTTCCAGAATGACAGGTTGAAGTTCGTTACATTTAGGTTGAAGTTTAAAGTAAAATTTGGTTGAAGTTGAAATTCTTATCTATTGTTAGCCCAGTGCTTTGAGTCAAGCTAGCTAATGTCCCCCTATTATTGGCGTTTTTTAGCGGTTGGAGAACTAAATCCTCTTACGTTCAAAATGAAAATGCACTGGAAAACAATGGTATTTTTTATAATAAAATACAGCTCTGGAAAAAATTAAGAGACCACGGCACCTTCTTTTCTTTCCAAAAAGGTTGTAAAGGAAAGTTTGGAGTGAGGAACAGAAAGGTTCAATTTGCAGTGGTCTCTTAATTTTAACCCTTCTGTTTCTAACTCAAAACCTTCCTTTTAGATTTTTTTGGAAAGGAAAGAAAAATATATATTTTTTCCGGAGATGTATACCCTTTCATCTAGCCCACCACCATTTTTTATAGAGATGTATGGAGGTTAAATACCGTGTTATAATTTAAAAAAGTAATGTAGGGACATTACTGTTCATAATGTTCCAGACAAGTTGGAAATTGTGATATTCGACTTGCGTGACAGACCAGACATCATACATATTATCTAAGAGATAAGCCTTTTTTTCTTTTTCATAGAAGGTAACTATAACTTTCTAGTAAACACTTAAGAAAAAACTGATCAGTCATTTGTAACACAAATAAAAGGGAAATAAAACCTTATCGGCCAAAATAATAAGGTGGCTGATAAGAAAATAACACATCGCTAACCACCTTGCTGAAAATAGAAATATTTCCACTGGAATTTCCGAAATGATCATTAATGACTTGCTAGTTAACATTTTGATACCTCTAATAATCACTAAACATTGACAACTTGATCAGATTACTCAGTACAAGAAGATATATTTCAGAACTACTGTTGGCAATGCTAATAATAGGGGCTTCTACAGTATTGTTTTTCAATCAAGGTCCAGTATCTTGTACTTGTAGAGTTTACCTAATTACCTAATCACTTTACAATGTGGACGTTGAACTCCACCCAAGATACTCCTACAGCTTTAAGCTACGTTTAAAAATTGGGCATTGCACCCCAAATGCATTTTTACTTAAAGTCTATCTCAAACACCAAAAATAATGTTACTCAATTGCGCAAGTCTAAATGATAAATGATAAACTTGTTAAAATTTTTGTTTTGAACAAAAACAAGTTATTTGAAGACTAGTCCCAGTCAAGTAAATAACTACTGAAAACACATGTAGTTTGAAAAGTATATGGTTTGATTCCCTCGAACACCGCGAGTAGGCAAAACAGTTAACGTCACTCACACATTAGCTTGATTTTAATAGGCTAGCAGTTGTAGACACTAACTGTTCCCCACCCCTAAAATTCTACATGGTGTGAAAATAATACGCACCACGCTTGACGATTAAACTGCTGCGCAGACCCGTTCTTACCGGACATGCGAGGACGCATGAAGGACTATGCTGAATATTGCTTGTGATTCCGTAGCAAAATGAAACGAAATCATAATTACAGTTGTTCATCTGATAGCGAACTTGATGACAATATTGAAGTGGAAAAAGACAGTGGTGACGAAAATGGGTATGTTGAAGAAGTTATCAAGAACGTAAATGCATTTTTTGGTTTAAAAGAGAATCATTGTAATTGTTATTTTGAAACAACCCTGAAAGGCTACGCGCATGATAGTAGCAGACATTGTAACTATGTGAAAATTGCTTTATTTCAGAAACCTTGACTCTCCCCACGAGTTGATGTCACCCCCGACATCCACGAAAACTCAAGCCAGAAAAAGACGAAGAGGAGTGAGTATACCGTTTCTCGTACGTAAAATAGCACATAGGTGTATTGTTGACGTGTTCAACTTGATGTGGTCTTAGTGACCCCAAAATATTAAACCTTTGTCTCTCATCTTCAGATTATTGAGAAACGGCGACGTGACCGAATCAACAGCAGTCTAACTGAGCTCAGAAGACTCGTACCAAGTGCCTTTGAGAAGCAGGTACGTTGGTTGAGATATTTCACACATAGCTACTGGAATAGTTCAATCAAATTATTGTTTTTTATCACAGGGATCATCAAAATTGGAAAAGGCAGAAATTTTGCAAATGACAGTTGATCATTTAAAGATGCTTCATGCCGCAGGTGGAAAAGGTGAGTCAACACCAGAACTATACAAACATTTTAGTTATCATGAAAGCCCATCAAAAGCCATAGGTAATGATAGGAAACATCTGCACATCAATAATATTTAAACCAGGCATGTCCTCTGTGATCAGAATGAAGTGTCCACCTGCTCTAGTTTCCTTTAGTTCTGCTGTTCTGTGCCCTGGAAACTGTGGCTGTGGTTGTCATTGCTGACCCCCTGTTGTCGCCGTTGGCAGGGTACTTTGAAGCCCACGCCCTGGCCAAGGACTACCGTAGCCTGGGCTTCCGTGAGTGTCTGGCAGAGACAGCCCGCTACCTGAGTATCATGGAGTGCCGGGATGGTGCCGATCCGCTTCGTGTACGCCTGGTCTCTCACCTGAACAGCTATGCCTCCCTGAGAGACGTCCACACAGGGCTGCCTGGACGCTCTGGACCCGTAGCCTGGAGCTCCGCTTTCCGGTCACCTCCTGCCCACCTTCCGCACCCACTCCTCCTGCCCCACACCCATGTACGGACGCCAGCCACTCACAGCGCCAGCAGCCCGCCCTCCTCCTCATCTTCTTCAAGCTCTACTGGCACCCCGGTTACATCCAGACTCAGGGTGACGTCCCCCTCAGAGCCTCTCAGGGTCACCCCGAGCAGCACTCTGGCCTTGGGCACGTCCCGTCCCGTCCCAGCCTCCAAGCTCTCTCCAAAACCACACCTCCTCTCCCCCCTCCCTCCCCTGTCTGCCTTTCCCCTGTCCTTAAGTGCTTTTCCTCTCGTATCCCCAGCGACCATTGACCCAGCAGGCCCCTCCACTGCTCTGAGGAAGCAACCTTACAGGCCCTGGGGGACTGAGATTGGGGCCTTTTGAACGGATCAGAACTGAGGGCAACAGCTGATCTCTGGCTGTCTTTTTCCCACCTGCCTGTCCCAAATCACAGACTGGGCAAGAGTACCTGACAGTAGCATCTGTCCTTCTGACACTAAAATTAACAAAAGGGGGAACCATTTTTTTTTTTTGCGGGTGGTAACCTCAACTAATGAAGGGATGAAGGGAATTTAATGGACTTCCTTTATGTTCCTTTATTAAGAACCATGTTAAATGCGGGTGTTAGTGCAGCTATGGCTTTTGGATATGAATGAATAATGAATTTACTATATCTGCATGACCACTAACTGATATCATTGTGTTTATTATCAGTGAACTAAGATGGGGATATTGGGTATTTGTAGATCAAATATAATATTGTAAAAATATAGTGCTTGTGCATGTTTGAAAGAGAACAAATACATCTGGAATGTAACATAAACAAAGTAACTGGTGTAACGTGTGAACTATAGAGATTGTCGAAAATGCTTCAAATACGAAGCAGCATTAAAAAACTAACTTAATTTTGGAATACTTTTATACAATAAACTGAATTTGTAAGTGGATTTTGTTTTTGTAAATGCTCTGGATTTATCTGATTAGCTATGATTTATTATGGGGTTACAACACTACACTGATAATTGTAATAATTACTTACAATAATGTTTTTTTCTTTGTAATATTTAGATGGTTAAGAGGCTGGCTACATTAAATATCTAGTGTACAGACAAATACATGGCTGGCATCCAGATTGGTTTTGGGTTGCCCATATTAGGATGTCAGAGACACCATTTTGGGAAACAAATGTTTTAATAACATTCTTTAGTGGTATCCTCTGTGCCAGGTGTCAAACTACCCCTCAGGATCATATCCATAAGTACGCAGGAAGTAATTAAGAGCTGGAGGAAATCCTTCGCAATGCCCTTGACCCCACTCATATGCCCTGATGCTGTGCAAGACAATGGTGTGAACAAAAAAGACAGAGAGATTGAGGGACAAAGCAGCTGGATGACATAATGACTCTGATGTAGACAATACATCAGAAGCAGTGCACTTTGAAGATATGGTGCAATTCAGGACAGTGCCACAAGAGGGGGCCTTCAAGCTCCCATTGTGCTAGCGGGGACGCGCATCCACTAGTGACTTGAGTGGCAAATGAAAATCACTGATGGAGACCCGGGTGTGTTCATAACCCCTGTCAAATTGTTAAGTAGCAAAGTTATACAATATCTGTACTCCAAACTGAGTTTCAATTGGAGAAATTCAAAATGATCCTGTTCATATGACTTCAACTTCAACATGAATATTTACAAATGCACGTAGATCATTCGTTGTTTTGTCACAAAAAGAACAAAACGGGGAAGGACCTTACAGATGATGTCCAATAGTTTCAAGTTGCTTTGTCAAATATAAAGGGCATACACGGTTTGATATATTTTCTTTACAGTTCCCTTATAACAGTGCAACATTAATATTAGTAACAGAGTGAAATAACTATTACATGTAATATGTATCAGTGAATTAAATAACTAAGCAGATTCTAATATATATAAGTGTGCAAAGATAAAGTGGTGTGTACATTGTTAGCAATATGTACTCATGCATCAGGTGGGGGGAGTGGGGATGTTTACATTGGGAACAAATAAACAATAAGATATTCTGAATCTATATATTGTAATAAAAGAGAATGGAGTTGAGTTACTATGCTAACCAACCTGTGGCCTGATCAATATCATAGTAAATAACCTAACCAACCTGTGGCCTGATCAATATCATAGTAAATAACCTAACCAAAGTGTTGTCTGATCAACATCATAGTAAATAACCTAACCAACCTGTGGCCTGATTAATATCATAGTAAATAACCTAACCAACCTGTGGCCTGATCAGTATCATAGTAAAGAACCTAACCCACATGTGGCCTGATCAATATCATAGTAAATAACATACCAACCTGTGGCCTCATCAATATCAGTGTGGTTTGACCAGTACATCTTCTGTAACCAATATGAACAAAACTTTTTACCTGCTCTGTCAGTATAGACAGTCATTCTGTCATGCCGCTCAGTAGTGCTTCTGCCATTCAAATCTTGAAGATTTAAGAAACATTTGTTTTTGATCAGGAAGTCATCACGTTAACAGTGTACTTCCAGTGTTCATAACTCAAAACCTTTAAAAAATTAAACCCTGCCATGATTATTTTTGACAATTCTCCTAAATTTTAAGTTCACGTCAAGCTCATAATTCACGTAAGATTGGTGAAATTGAAATCAGTTAAAAAATATGGAATATTTATCTGAAGTTCACTGGCTCCCTCTGCTGGCAAAGTGCAATGAAACTTGACCTTTAGAATAAATAGAGTAATACAATGAACATGTCCTTTGCAAGATGGAAATCAAAAAGAACAATTGTCATCGTCCCAAAGCATTGTTGTCAAATTCATTAACAACTTATATTATTTAAAAACATGGCTAAAGGATTTGTCTATAATGTGAGATATTGGCATTTTCCTATACATCATGGCTGCCTAACCTTGTTAACGAAGATCTATCGTGTTCAGCAGAATCAGACGGTGCAGACGATGTATGGTGTTCAGTAGAATCAGACGGTGCAGACGATGTATGGTGTTCAGTAGAATCAGACCGTGCAGACGATGAATGGTGTTCAGACGGTGCAGACGATGTATGGTGTTCAGTAGAATCAGACGGTGCAGACGATGTATGGTGTTCAGTAGAATCAGACGGTGCAGACGATGCATGGTGTTCAGACGGTGCAGACGATGTATGGTGTTCAGTAGAATCAGACGGTGCAGACGATGTATGGTGTTCAGTAGAATCAGACGGTGCAGACGATGTATGGTGTTCAGACGGTGCAGATGATGTATGGTGTTCAGTAGAATCAGACGGTGCAGATGATGTATGGTGTTCAGACGGTGCAGACGATGTATGGTGTTCAGTAGAATCAGACGGTGCAGACGATGCATGGTGTTCAGACGGTGCAGACGATGTATGGTGTTCAGTAGAATCAGATGGTGCAGACGATGCATGGTGTTCAGTAGAATCAGACGGTGCAGATGATGTATGGTGTTCAGACGGTGCAGACGATGTATGGTGTTCAGTAGAATCAGACGGTGCAGACGATGCATGGTGTTCAGATGGTGTGGACGATGTATGGTGTTCAGACAGTGCAAAGTTTGGGGACACTTTTGAAATATAATTGTTTTTGAAAAAAAAGTCTAATTTTTGTCCATTAAAATTACATTAAATTGATCAAAATTACAGTGTATACATCGTTAATGTTGTGTCTATTGTAACTGGGAACAGTTTAATTTAAATGGAATATCTGCATAGAGGCCCATTAGCCATGAAAATCAGTCCAGTGTTCCAGTGGCACATTGTGTTTGATAACCCAAGTTTATAATTGTAAAAGGCTGAAAAATGACTGAAAATTGTTGTGCTGATAAAAGAAGCAAAATAACTGGCCATCTTTAGACGAATTGAGTACCTAGAGCATCACTTGTTGTGGATTTGATTTCTGGCTCAAATTGGCCAGAAAGAAAGAACTTTCTTCTGAAATTCATCAATCTAAGCAAATATATCGTACGATGTTGTGTACTACTCTCTTTACTGAACAGTGCAAACTGGCTCTAACCAGAATAGAAGTGGGAGCCTTCTGTGTTCATCTGAGCAAGAGGACAACTACATTAGAGTGTCTAGTTGGAGAAACAGACGCCTCACAGGTCTTTAACGGGCATCTTCATTAAATAGTGCCCACAAAACACCAGTCTCAACATTAACAGTGAAGAGGCAACTCCAGGATACTGGAGTTTTAGGCAGAGTTGCAAAAAAAAGCCATGGTCTCAAATTGGCCCATAAAAAGAAAAGAATTGATGGGCCAGCAGAGACACGGGACAGTGGAAGATGGGGAAAGAAGACCAGCATCCCTGGATGCGGGAGAAATGGACAGGAGCAAATACCTGAGTGACTTTGACAAGGGCCAATTTGTTTTGGCCAGTTGGCAGTGACGGGACAAATGATGCAGCGATTTGCACCCTGATGCATATCGGGCTGTACAGTTCCAAGTGCCCATGATGAACCTTGTCCACCATCAAAAGTGCATATAATGGGCAACCGTCAGAACAGAACGGAGGACCAACAGCAATTTGTGCAGGTGGTCATAATGTACATTGTTAAGTGCATTATTTTTGGCCACTGTTAAGAGAAATGAGAAGACGCAATTAAATATTACCAATTGAGTAACATCTAACAAAGGATATAATCAACATTGGTAAAAAAGGCTGGCTATACATTTATTTTTGGTATCAAAACCATTGCTTTCTACTTCAATAATAATTTGATTGGATGTGTTAGCCTAGTGTTTGTGTTTTTCTCCTCATACAGGTCTAATTTCTTAAAAACATTGGTGAAGAAAAGATGACCAGCTGTTGAATGCTGCTGGCAGAGTTGTCTGGGGGACCTGTGGAGGGTGGTGCATTTGACCAAAATCATCTGGGGTTGCGGGCTTTAGTATTTAATATGGTTGCCTTGCCTTTTTGCGCTCTAGTGTGTCCTTATGGTGCCCTGGGCATCTATGAGCTCAGTCAAGGTAAAAGACCGGAGAGATAAGGATTCCTGTATAAATCACCTGGTTGAATGAGCTGCGTTATAAGTAACAAGAATTGCTTTAGATGTGTGTTAATGTAGACATATCTCAATATTGATTATCCCGAGTCCACTTGGATTTTTCAGTCCACAAGACTTATAAGCATTCAGATGTAGCCTGTGACTATTTGGGCCTTTAGTGGTGAGTTTTCACAATGCGAGACACATAAATTCCACGTTTTAAAGCGAGTGGTTTTTATGACATGGGTCAAAAATCCACAGATACTAAATACTTTTAAATGACTCTTTTTGGATTGAAAGAGATGTTTTTATTAAAAGCAAAGTAGTTGAAAATTGACTCACAGTAATACGATAGTGTTCATGAGTTTGACTAATTCAAAAGGTACACTACTGATAACAATTTTGTACAGATAACTTCTAACATATTAGATTTAAAAGGTATCCAACTTGGTTGCAAACATCGAATGTTAAACACAGGGCTAAGAAAGCACCAGAAACTTTTTTATTTTGATTGAGTGGCTGTGAAATTGTACTTTGTTGCTATGTAATGTTCGTTTGTGCCTATAGATGCTAGTGACAGCCTTTTTGTACTTTTTTCCACCTCTAAAATAAATTATATTACGCCCCCCATCACCCCTGTTTCTATGGAAGCACCAGATATAGATATTGATTGGTTTGAATCTTTAAGCACGTGCTAGGGAAGGCTTCAAATATCACAATTCTCGCGGTCGGTGGGTCTTACCATTCATTGTCTGAGACCTGCGGTGATTAATTCTGAGTTCGTGTGGTTTAGGTGGTTAGTGAAATCATCATGGTCGAGGCATTCATTGGAAATTGGAAGATGACTTCCAGCGACAATTTTGATGAATATATGAAGGCAGTAGGTAAAGTATATCCAGTCTTTTAATCGTTTTGAAATTAACGTCAACCCTGCCTTTAGAACTAAAACATAATACAAGCAACTCTTACTAATATATTTTTGTCTCGCAGGTGTGGGTTTTGCCACTCGGCAGATGGGAAATATGGCAAAACCAAACTTGCTGTTCTGCATCGAGGACGGTGTAATATCAATGAAATCCCAGAGCACATTCAAAACTACAGAGACCAAATTTAAACTGAACGAAGAGTTTGACGAGACTACTGCGGATGACAGGAAAACCAAGGTAGTGTGCATTCAGGAACCGCACTCTACCATTGTAATTGAGGTTTTAGCAGCAATACATTTTTTTTACTTCGCATTGTTTACTGTACCTTGGAAATATAGACGTCAACCTGAAATGCGTATGTTTTCAGACCGTGGTGACCTTTGAGAACGGAAAACTGATTCAAAAACAGACCTGGGATGGCAAGACCACGACCCTCGAGCGGGAGTTGAAAGATGGAAAGTTGATAGCGGTTAGTTACTTCGCCTATGTGCATTTGAGTCTACTTTAAACAAAGTAATGGTCTGCGATAAAGCGTTACTGTAGTCATACCTTGCAAGTTGCTTGTCACCCGAAGCATGGCGTTCATATGTCAAGGCAATGTGTGACACAATTGACAGTATCGTCAAACGTCTTTCAGAATGTCAATCGCAATTTCTAGTGCCACTTGTAATGCTCTTGGAATACATGCTACTGTGAATTGTTTATTTTAATTTATGCAATTCTCTCCTGAGTATTGTTTATACGTTTCTTGCAGAAGTAGGTCTGAAATGGTTTACATTGCTGAAAGATTTTATGTTAAGATTAACTAAAGCAGTTTATGAATGTAAAATAAATTAATAGTTTCTGTAAGTGTTCTCAAATCGCACGTGAGCATGCTTTCCACACTGAATGCATTGTTTGTCTATGGTCTGGCATTCTCACGGGCGCATATTCTATGTACTGTTGCTGAAGCACGCGCCCTAACAGAAAGGGAGGGGACCTGGTGTCTCTTGTTGTCTCTGACCTTAACCCTGCTTTTTTCTTTCCAGACATGCACAATGGACGATGTGGTGTCAGTGAGGACCTATGAAAGAGAGGCGTGATTTCTGTCTTTTGTTGATTGGAAGAACCCACCCCTCCGACAGCTAATACAAATCTTGCATTTTACCTGTTCACTACCTACCATGTGAAATGCAATGACTGCAAAAGCCCCCTGAAGCTTTCAATAAAGATATTTGTTTAAAGTAAAATTTGCTTTTCCTTTATTTTGGAGGCATTTGGTTCAGTCAAACTGGCACATTGATTTCTTGAGACAGCATGTTTTCTGTCAATGGAAATGTCCATACCTGTACCATTTTAGTCATCACACCCAAAACAAAAGACTTGAAATTTTTTGGCTGGCTGGTACTTCAGCTAATTAGAAAATGGCCTGCAGACTGAAATTAATCCTTTATAATCTGGTGTCAGTTCCCCACGGTTTAATTTAGTTGCACACTAAGGCTTTATGTGGATTAAAACTAGGAATTTCCTAGTGCAGTTGTGTCTCGAAGTCCCCCTTTTGACCAGACACATCAACTCCGATCTTTTTGCAGTCTATTCTGGATGCGGATTGGTGGGAAACCCAGTTGAACTGCATTTGAACATTTAGGATGATTTTATGTGGTGATTGCATAACTCCAGACTGACTTTTGACCAGACTGAAAAAAGCACCTCCCCTCACTGCAAATTGTCTTAGTGGTACCTTTTATTTAATAAAAAAGCTTTTTAAAGAATTGTACACATTTAGCATTTTCAATGGAGACACATTTAGCAGTTAAGCAAATTTCCTTCAATGTCCCTGGCACATTCCATGTTCTGATTTAAACTTGTTCAGACAATTTGAGACGGGCAGAGTGAATGGTAGGAGGCTGGATAATGCTGTGGTGGGGAAGTGTATGTGTGATTGGGAGTATAAACGCCACAGCTCTGCACCGGTGTTCATTTCATCTCCTGGTTTAGTCTTACAGTGAGTTTTTATCAGTAAACTGAAACTGGCTTTGATCCTAATGTATTTTTGCAGCACTTTGATTTTGCATGAGAGGTAAGAGGTAGCTAAAATATGCATTAGGAAAAAAATTCTAAAATATGATACTTATTTCTCTTTATGCAATAATTGGACTGCGTTCACAATCATTACCCAAGTGAGTCTTCTGAGTGTATCATTATTTCTATGCACAATTTCCCACTCCAAACTATGTCAACTTGAATGCTCATTGGATTGAATAGTTTTCAGGTAAAATGTACTGGTGTAATAAGGGAGGGTGTGGCAACAGTGAATTACACTTAATACCAAGATGTGCATAATTATTAGGCAGCTTCATGGCCTCAGGTAAAATGGGCCAAAAGAGATTTAACTGACACTGAAAAGTCACAAATTGTAAAATGCTTTTCAGATGGAGGCAACACCCTTGAAATAGCTAAACTATTGAGGCGAGACCACCGGACAGTCAAAGGTTTTGTGGTGAATAGTCAACTGGGGCACAAAAAACACAAGGACAAGAAGAGTTGAATTAACTGCAAAAGACATGAGAATAATTAAATGTGAAGCTACCAGGAACCCATTATCCTCCTGTACCATCATTATCCAGAACGGCAACCTACCTGGAGTGTCCAGATGTACAAGGTGTCCAGTCCTCACAGAAATGGCCAAGGTCAAGAAGGCTGAAACACTACCACCACTGAATACGATTTTAATGTACTGTATAGATTGGGCAAATAAATACATGAAGACAGATTTTTCAAAGGTTTTATGGACAGATCAAATGAGAGGGACTCTTGGTGGACCAGATTAATGGGCCCGTGGCTGGTTTGCATACTGAACGCGGCACCACTTCAGTCAGGTGCCAGAAAAGTGGAGGGGTACTGGTATGGTCTGCTATCATTAAATATGAGGTAATTGGATATTTTTGAGTCGAAGCTGGACTGAAACTCGACTCCCAAACCAACTGCCAGTTTCTGGAAGATAGTTTATTCAAACAGTGGTACAGGAAGAAGTCTTCATCATTCAAGAAGGCCACGATCTTCATTCAGGACAATGCTACATCACATGCATCCATGTACTCCACTGCTTGGCTAGCCAGCAAGGGCTTCAAAGATGCCTGAATAATGACCTGGCCACCTTCCTCTCCTGATTTAAATTCTATTGAGCATTTGTGGGAACTTCTCAAATCTGAGATTTGCAGTCAGGGAAAACAATACACATCTTTGAACAGCATTTGGGAGGCTGTGGTTGCTGCTTCAGTGAAAATTGATCGTGAACAGATGAAGAAACTGAAAGACTCCATGGATGGAAGGCTCATGGCAGTTATTGAAAAGAAGGATGGTTATTTTGGTCACTGAATATTTTTGAAAGGACAAAAAATGTAATTAATTGTCATTTTTTGTTACTTATGTGTTACACTTTCAAAATTGAGAAAAAACGTTTTGGGAGAAATATTTATTTTAATCAGTTGCCTAATTATTCTGCACATGGTTTGTTGCCTGATAATTCTGAATTCTTATGTATTCCCCTGAGGAAGATCAAAACAACCATTTCCTTTGAAACATTCAGGTTTGAGGTTCAATTATATTTTGGGTTAACATAAAGCATTGTGATTTTTCAACAATAAAATAAATCTTGAGAAATAGGTTTTGCCTAATAATTATGCACACAGTGTAATATTTATGCTACCTCCTCCGCCACAATGAAAGCCTTGTTCAACTACAGTACATCTATTCTCCCACAGTGATAGAAATTAAACTGATTTAAAATTAGCACTGCTCTGCACACGTTTTGAACTTCCTTGCTCATCCATCTATTGGTTTGCACTGACTTGTAGTCTCTTCACACTCAACTTAGACACTCCCAGTACTACCCCGCTCAACCACTTTGGACTAGCTATTCTGGTTCCATTCATTAAGGAGATGAGGAGACGTCATTGATTAACGTTCAGTTTTGTAAATGTTATAGACAGGTGCCTGCACTGAGACGCTTTAACTGGCAAATCTCGGATTTGATCTGGACCCAGATTTTATTTATTTTATTTTGGGCATTCAAAAAGGTTTAGAATTAGAGAACATTTGCATTAAAAATGGAAACTTGTTTTTGCCTCATGGTGAAATGCCTGGAATTGTAGGAAATTACACACTCACACAAACACACCCACACAGACATTTGTCTTTTAAAATACAGATTTTTTTTTTTTAGCTCTAATTCACCAAACTATTTCTTTCCATTTCCTCATCTCTCTGCAGAAATCATATGGTCTGTTATGTGTGGACCATGAAATAAAATATTATTTAAAGTTCCAAATCTCAATATGTTTAAAAAGGGCATCAGACTGACTAGTGATTAAATCATCTGATCAGTAACCAAAATGTTGCTAGATCAAATCCTAGATGAAAAAATCCTTAACCCTTATTGTTCCTGTAGTGTGCTCTGGGAAAGAACGTCTGCTAAATTACAAAAAAAATTTAAGAAAAATTTAGTGACTCGAAATCCATATCATAAACAGCACCTAAATATCCAGACAATTTAGTGAGGTCCCTGGCAATTCCCAGCCCTGCTGACCTCATAGAATCACACTAATATCCGATAAACCAGGGCCACCAGAATCGTCTGTCCTAATCAATCACCTCCACAATGATATGCATGGCAAACTTAGATATGTCCCATTTCTTTTCAAGAAAAGCCCTTAGCCATAGTAACCAAATCCCCCAACCTCATGTATTTAAATATAAACTCACAATACAAAAGAAAATGTTTTAAACATTAGTCATGGCTCTTGTTAGGCATCCTTTAGTGTCTGGCCTTTTGCTCGTTTTTATTTTGAAATAGAAACGAACATTTCATTTAAATAACAAAAGTATGTGAAAACATCCAATATCAGCAAAATACAGTTGTACTGTACACAGTCAGTGCTCCAGATCTCCCAAAATACAGTCGCAATAAGCTTCAATTGTCAACAAGTTCCTCAAAAGCAACTGAAAAAAAAAAAAAAGGTAAGATGTCTATTATCCAATAGGAATGCACTAACCAGCCCTTCGCCACAGATTTCCGGCACCCATTCGACATGTGACACTTAAAGCCTTAGCAGTCTCATTCAGAATGGTGCACAGATTATAAGAGTTGTAATACCTCCAGATTAGTATTTCTGTTGCAGCCTAATGGGACTAGACGGAAATTAATGAATAACAAGCAGCGTTTTGTATTGACACTTTCGGTTATCAGAATGCATTTGTAAACCTCCGTCTAAGTACATTTTAAAGCATGTCTATCGTCATGCTCTACTTACTACCTGAGTGTAACCTTTTCTGTATCCTGAATGTCTTTTAGTTTGTGTTTGGAGTTTTCACTCGTCATTCTGTGTTTAAACTCAAATGCTGCATTTGCCAATTGTCTCAGGTGTCCTTTGAGATACAGCATAAGGTAATTAGTAATTAGGTAATTAGTTCCCAATAACTTCATGTTACAGCAGGCTAAGCGTGCTTTGTGTGAACACTTTATTATTCTTGGTGAATGGGATATTTTGTAATCTTGTGGTGTTTGGCAACACAGTAGTGTGGGTTTTGGAAAAGTCAGCATCCACTATCTAATACTATGTAGAAATGTACACTTATTACCGGTAAAAATAGTTTTTTTAAAGTCACTCATTGGTGCCTCAGGAAAATAATTGTGTCCTCTTTGAAAGGTTTGTAACACAAATGCTTTTGTTATTAAGATATAAACATTCTAACTATATGTGTGTGTTAAATAAACATTTAAAGGAAAAGCAAAGGATGGAGGGAGGAATCACTTTAAAACTGGCCGTTATTTGAATTTTGAATTACTGTGACATTCTGGACATTCTATGGAATGTGACATCCTAGATGGAGTCCCAAGTGGGAACCTATTACCTATATTGTGCTTTTGTTTATAGTCAGAGAAATATGGGTCCTGTTATGGGCTCTAGTTCAAAATGAGTGCACTACATAGGGAATCTTGTGCTATTCGGAACACAGGCCTAAAATCAGCGTGGCGTTGGGAATGTATGGGGAGATAGGAGGCCAAATCCCAGTTTGCAGTCTAGGTTGTGACCTTTATTCATTGTTAACAGGTCGCTTACTTGCAGTAGACTCCCAAATTGCATCCTATTCCCTATATCCTACACTATGCCCTATGGGGCTATGGTAAAAAGCATTGCAATAAATAGGGAATATGGTTCAATTGAGGAGACATTAAAGACTTTCACTCCAAACAAGTGCACATAATTCCTTTAATTAGGGCTCTCTGGGGCATGAGGTTATGGCCTAAATTCCCCAAAAGATTTAGGTTTTTTAGTGAATGATTATGACCATGGGTGGTGCTGCAGCTAGAATCCATGTTGATTAATGAAAAGCTGACTATATTTACAAGCCCAACTAGCAAATACTAAGCAATGAACTCCTGAATACACATACTGTTGCATGTATAGGGCTCCAAGGGACACACGCACAGACCCACGCACACACACGCACACACACGCAAACACACACACACACACACACACACACACACACACACACACACACACACACACACACACACAGGACTTTCCATTTCACCTCCTTCTTTCAGAGGACGCCAATCTCCAATTGTTACTGCTGAATACCCCATTGTTGTATAGATTAAGCCTACTTGAGGCGGTTCTTTACAAATGGCCTTGTGCCTCCTATTTCTTCTTTTCATGCTGCGGAACTGCCAGGGCTCCTTTGAGCAGATTATTTTTTCAAATTTAAAGCATCAAAGAAAGGATTGGCAAGTACTTGGAAATGGACCGGATGAAGAATTCTATTCAGAGGCTGATGTTAAACATGTGTGTGTGTTAAAAATAATGCATTTTAATGTCTCTTGCACAGTACTGAGTGGGGGAAAACTGTCAAATGTCCAGACTGACATTTAACAGAAATTGTTTTTCTGTAAAATCACACAATGAGTTGGAATTAAAGAAATATGGATTAAAAGGTGTGGTGATACATGCTTAGAGGACTGGTCAGGGTTTATGTACTGTATCTCCAATGCTGATTCCGTTTTCAAAATAAGGGTAGCAATGCCGCCTCCTAGTGGTGCAATGCAAGAAATCCAAGTAATACAGTTGTGCTCATAAGTTGGCATACCCTGCCAGAAACTGACATTTTGGCATTGGTTTTAAAAATGACTGACTGATCATGCACATTTTTTTAAGGATAGTGATCATAAATCATAATGATAAGAAAAAACACATATGGGCCTGATCTGAAGTTTACATACCCTTGAATGTTTGGCCTTGTTACAGACACAGAAGGTGGCACATGCAAGTGAAAATGGCAATTAAAGGAGAATTTCCCTCACGTGTGGCTAAAATTGCAATTAGTGTTTGTGAATAAATAATCAATGATTTTGTTAGCTCTCACGTGGATACACTGAGCAGGCTGGATATTGAGCACTGGTTGAGCAGAAAAGAACTGTCAAAAGACCGGCGTAACAAGGCAATGGAGCTTTATATAGATGGAAAAGGATATAAAAAGATATCCAAGCCATGCAAGTACCAGTCAGTAGTGTTCAATCAGTTATCAGAAAATGCAGTTATCTTTTGAAACCAAGCCAAGGTCAGGTAGACCAAGATAGATTTGCCAGATGAATTGTTTGGGATATAAAGAAAAACCCGCAGGTAACCTCAGGAGAAATTCAGGCGGTGTGAAATTCAGACGGTGTGGTTGTTTTAAGGAGCACAATACGACGATACTTGAACAAAAATAACCTGCATGGACGAGTTGCCAGAAAGAGGCCTTTATTGCGCCAATGCCACAAAAAAGCTTGTTAACAATAAGCCCAACAAAACCTTACCATGCCTCATAGCTTCCGGCACACTTACATTTGGAGTGACAAGACGCTTTATTGACGCTTTATTGTCACAACCATCAGCACTATCTTTAGAGAATGGTCAACAAGGCCTATAGTGAACAGAATACCATCCCCACTGTGAAGCATGGTGGTGGCACACTGATATTTTGGGGGGGTGTGAGCTCTAAAGGCACAGGGAAACTTGTGAAAATGTATGGCAAGATTAATGCGTGTTATTAAAAAATACTGGCAGACAATTTGCATTCTTCTGCATGAAAGCTGTGAATGGGACGCTCTTGGACTTTCCAGCACGACAATGACCCTAAGCACAAGGCCAAGCTGACCCTCCAGTGGTTACAGCAGAAAAAGGTGAGTTGCCATCACCGTCTCCTGACCTTAATATCATTGAGCCACTCTGGGGAGATCTCAAACGTGCGGTTCATGAAGACGACCAATGACTTTGCATGATGTTTTGAAATGACCAGTATTGACTTATGATTATGTAGCTGTTGGAAGGTGATCATTCTTTACAGTGCCTTGGAGGGGGTCCCAGGATTAAGACAGCTGTATTGTGCTATTTGCGTATGTTGGTAATGGTATAACTTAGACCCTGCACCGCTATCATGAGTGGATTATTTGGGATCCCCTTACCCTCTATGTTCTCTGTTTTACACATAGTCAGTCTGCTTACCCACTCTGGGCCTCTGCTCCTGATGAAGTTATAGATGATCTTGTTTACTCTTCTTGTTACAGTATCTGTATGTTTTGTGGAAAAACCTTACCTATTTGTTATGCACCCAAACAAGCCCAGGGGAAGGCGAACATAACACCAAAACAAGCCACTGTGGGTCGGCCGTAACCCCCATGCCATCCCTCGGTACAAAACAAACCTGACAGCTGTGTCATGACAAAAAGGGAGTCCACATGTGAACGTGAGTTACAAAATAATATATTATTTACTCTACAAACCAATAAATAATCTAGTGAGATGGGAAAATCAGCATATCAGTAATGTAGCAAGTGGATGATGGGAATGACGGTGTGAAAGCATATGTTGAAAAGTAAATCAAACAAACCAAACCAAAGAACGACTAAAAAATAAGGTGTGCTTCAAGAAAGGAGGCTCTCCTAATGACTGAGAAGCCTTATAAGCCCCAGACACAAGTGCTTCCAATATCACCAACGACCCACCAACCTGGACAGAACAGGACAGTTAAGCAGACAGACAAAGATGGCCGTCACAGCTGACCTCATCCGATTGGTCTTTAACCACACAGTAACAACGAGCAGGAAAACCGGTGCCCCGATCTCATCCCAGCACCTGCAGACAAACAACGCAGAAGCCACACGGAGACAACAGCAACAAGCAGCAAGGGCGCGTAACACTATGTTTACCAGGATCAGATAAACAATAGCTTTGATGAGTAGGACTTTCCTGGTCATTAAGAGGGATCGCTCTTGCCAGACAACTATTTTCTATCTAACTTTGTCAAGGGTGTCTATCCAGGTTGGGCAGTTCTGAAAAATATGCGTCTTCTTCTCAGAGATTGCACTTCCTTTCCTCAGTGCTGTTTGGTGAGGTGGTCCTGTCCACAGTTCTTACACCGGATTATTGTGTAGTCTGCTGCGTGATGCACTTATTCCCCACAGTTTCTGCACAGTTTTGGCATTTCACTGTAAACTTGTAAACTCTTTCATTGTGCCAACATCTGTCGACGCATTGTGAACTTATTGCACTCAGATTTACTTACTCTGCTTGGATCTTTATATTTATTCGTATTCATCTTCATTAATATTTTTTTCCTGTGGCATTTTCATATTTTTTTGTATTCATCTTCATTAATATTGGAACCAGCAGGTTAAAACAATGTGGTTTTTTACTAGAGTAACGTGTATGGGGTGTCGTTTGTAAAATATTACATATAACATTTATATTAAACATTTCCATTTATATGTAGCGTTTCAATTTATATTTAAAATATGGACAGATATTTAACATTCACATTAAACATTTACACATAACATTTACATTTAACGTTAACATTTACATTTAGCATTTACACTTAACATTTACATTTATATTTAACATAAGACAATTATGCGTTAACGCAAAAAACTACATTTGGAAAAGCTAATTCATGAATATACATGAATTTCTCAACTGTAGCGCATTTTCTTACATTTTGGCAATGCTAAATGCGTAAAAACTGTACAAACGTCACCCCATAAACGTAAGGTCACTGACATTTGCTACGCCATTTGCTACGCCAGTAGAAAATGTCAGTGTTGCAAGAAAACGGGGATGCAATGTTATCATGCGATTATATGCAGAATGAAACTTCCTCACACAAAAATATATGATCATAGTAATAGTAGTTTCTTTCGGATTTTTGTTGGGATCTTATAAATTCTACACGGAAGTAGAAACAATCTACCGGATGTCACCTAAAATTTCACCATGGCAGATCCGGGAAACAAAAATAACAGACAACACGATAAGCAAAACATGTATTCTAATATTAAACATACGCTGGATATGAAACATTTGGAAAAAGAAGGCATTAAAAACACGTTGGAAAGTGGAAAGGGCACTTTCGAAAAACTCACAACTTCGGAATATTGTGAAAAGTTGCAGAAGTGGATGTGGCAGTACTACGCTGGATATGTGAACTGGCAAATCTGGCCGACGGCGCCTGCAATGTCTGCTGCTCCGTATTTTGGGACGCAACAATTTACGGCTCCTGTTTGGCCTGCGGATTTCCCAAACGTTGATGCCCAGAACTGGTATAATAATCCGTTTGGACTCCCCTTATCGTCGTTTCCACCCGCCATTACCGCAACTGGAAGTCCGCTTAGGGAAACGGCTGGGAGCGGTGCTGTTTCCCCCTCACTACCGGTGCAGCAACAACCACATCAGAACGGCAATGTCCAACGTCCAGGTAACACAGACGCAATTTCTGCCATTTAATATGGCAAGAGAGTAAATTGCTAATGGATTAACTAAATCATGACTTAATAATTGTTTGAGAAAATGAATCATGTGAGGCTTGTTTTAGTGATCAGTGTCATACTAGGCCTGTTTTAAATGAGGAAATAAGGAATTTAGTCTTATAGTGCGACTCTGTTTTCAATCTATGTTCATTGATGTCAACTATCTGTTGCATGTGTTTGTAGGTCGAGAATACAGTATTCCATCTCCTCTTCAAAGGTTCATGGCTGAAATGGTGGATTTCTTCATCCTATTCTTCATCAAGGCAACTATTATCATCAGTCTCATGCACCTGAGTGGCATGAAGTGAGTTTAGCCGAATGGCCCGTCTTTTCATCCACCCTGATCAAAACTAGTGTCATGCAGTGGGTGTTTTCTTTAACTTAATATCCTGGGTCTACATGGATTTGTTAAGAGTGTGTGTGTGTGTGTGTGTGTGTGTGTGTGTGTGTGTGTGTGTGTGTGTGTGTGTGTGTGTGTGTGTGTGTGTGTGTGTGTGGTAGTGTAACTTTTTGTGCGCTTGTACGTAAACGTATAGCAGAGCTTAATAAATAATTGTATTTTTTTCTTTAAACCTTTCAGAGACATGTCTAAGTTTGCCATGCATTTCATAGTGGAGGAGATAGATGAGG